>JAVSBS010027991.1:43874-65848 GCA_033124195.1 Coracias cyanogaster | reverse complement strand
GTTCGACACAAACAGACAAGTCAGGGTTTGTCCACTTGAACGCAGCCTGCGAGGACATGCCCACGGTAGTGATATTGGGCACAGCAGAGCTGCTGTCGTGACGTGGCCCTCACCGTGCCCTAGCTCCTGCCATGCCCATGGCGCTACACAGCCCATGTCAGCGCCACGCTGCCATACCTACGGGTTAGGACATCTGTCAGAACTATTTTCCAAGCAGCTCTGATGTGAGGACAGGCCACAATCCGCAGCACAACCCACCCTGTTATTAGAGCCACCTCCCACTTAGAGAACACGCACAGGTTTGGGCGCACGCACATCCCTTCTCTCTCCTGTAATGACATCTGTCCACAGGTGCACATCTGGGAACATCCTCACTGGTGTCCTGGGGGAAGGGTGCCAATACCAGTAGATGCTGGTAGCATGACCAACATACTGGGGAAATCCAGAAACACAGTGTATGGATCCGGGATAGACCCTTGGGATGCTGATCATAGCCCCATCATGAGATCCTATTTTTTGGCATTAATAAATACCTCAGCTGGAGCATCCACAGTGGGAAGCCCTGCAATAGTGTCCTGAGGTTTAAGGAGGACATTTTTTCTTTCTGGTTACTGTGAAGTGCTGACATGTTTGGCTGCACACCTGCAGAAGAGAGTGGAGAACTTACCAGCCCTCGGCTTGCAGTGAGGTTCTGCAGAGCTCCAGCACAAGCTTCCAGGGTGGCATCCTTCTTGCTCTGATCCATCAGAGACAGGTAGGTGCGGATGGCATCAGAGTGGTAGAGCCAGCTGGGTCCTTTGGGTTTAAAATCCTCTTCAGGAAGGGGGACACCGTACTCATCATTCTACAAAGTGATGAGAAACTGGAAGCTCTGATTCTGCTCTTCACTTGCAGGCCCTGTCTGGGGCCAAATACCACATTTCCAAGCCCTCTGCGGCCCATCTTACCTCCATTTTACCGCTCCTGCTGTTGAAACAGCCTGTGAGAGTTTTGTCCATGTAAACACTCCGGGCCATGTGGTTGAGCTGGGTGTATTTGTTGGGAACTTCGGCATCCAGGCGGTAGGAGAGGTTGTGGAGGATGCAGATGCAATTCTCCACAGACTGAAATCACCCCCAGAATAAAAATGAAAGCATCACATTAGACAGGAAAATATGGAGCAGCACCTTCTCTAGCTACAGAGAGGAGATCTACTATGCCATTATTAGCTTTTTTAGCAGTTATACCACATAAGCTTCTGATGCTGCTTAATATAGCAGTGGGTAGGAACAAAGGTGGAGGTAGAGGAGACATGAACAAAGACCCCACAGCCCAGATGCTGTATTGTGGATCTCAGTGAGTCGATAGACTCTTGCGAAGCTTATTAGGTCCCAGTGCCATAGACAAGTTGATGAACAGGAAAAGAAAGTGAAGGGAGTGGTTATATCAAACTACCCACCACAAAATGCCAGATTTTGAAGTAATTCCTCTTGCCATTGTCAACTTTCAATGACTTCATCTGAGTTACAGCTACAGATTAGGGGACACTTTTTACCAGGAACAGGCTTTTAAGCCTCTTTTACCTGGATGTCAGAGTGCCTGACATAACGAGCAAGGGAGAATGTTCACTAGATGGCTGTAACCAACACCAACACATGTGGTTACCTTTCCAAAGAGCTGTGTTTGGTATGTGGGGCTGAAACTGCAAACATCTTGCAAAAGCCATCCCCGAAAGAGGATTTGCTCAATCCTGAGCTCGTTTGAAATAATTTTGGTACTTTGCTGGGCATCAAGGACTTTAGGGCATCTGGCTAGCATCACAGGGGCTGAACTCCTGGAGACGGGTCTATAAACACCATTTTGGCCAAGGTGTGTGCATTTACACATAGCAGTCGGAGTCATAATTAGGAGAATGGCAGAAAGATGCCAGGTCCTGGCTTCTTGCTGAATATGATGCCAATCAGGGGTTTATATACTCGAGTCCTGCTGGATGAAGAGATGTGGTGGTGGGAAGAGCAAGAGGTGGAGGTTAAGACACTGTGAGGATCCCAAGGTAGGAGGGAAGGGAGGAAAGCATTTTGAAGGCTCAGAAGCCAAAAAATTTTGCTGTGTCTCCGTGTTTGGTAAAGTGAAATTGTAAAACTCACTTCTGCTTCACAACCAGAGCACAGAGGCCTTGCAATCCTACCATAGGTCGCACTGGGATTTGGAAGGACAAGAGCAGCACGGAAGTCTAGTACCCTCTTGTGTTTGTTCAAATGGGATTTTGAGATATTCCCAAAGTTGCAATTATTAACCATGGGCCTAAACTTTAGCAAACACCTTGGGGTGAGTATCTGGTACCTTGTCATCAGGTCGGTTAGAAGCCACACAGTTCTGGGCATAAGTCATGACTGAATCAATCAAGCCAGGGTAGTTCCTCATGGTCTGACGCCCCATGTCTGCAGAACTCAGGTTTCTGAGGAAAGCCATCGCAGAGCATGCCAGGAGAGAAGGAGGAGAGAGGATTAGTTGGGTTCACTTACTACTCTCTATGGGCTGTTCTGGCTATGGCTGTAGTTGAATTTAAGAATATTATTGAAGATTCAGCAAGGCTGGTGTACTGCTCTTATTTTGGAGGCCTTCTGTAGGACTGCACTCATGCGTAGCTCTCCTCTTGGTCTTTAGGACTGATTTCATTAAGGAAAATGTCCTGTTAAGGAGCTCTGCATAGAAGTCATCCTCCTAGTGAGAGTAACAACCAGCAATACCTTGCCTTGGAGGCTATGCCTGTGACATTACACAGACTCATCACCTCCATGGAGATGTTTCCAAAGAGAAGACCAAATAAAGACCATCTAGGATCATTGTGAAAATCAGGAAGGTGAGTGTGGTTGTAAGCATGGAGCTACGCAAGGTCAATGGCAATATTTGCGTGGGAAACAGGGGCAGAAGTGCTGAAGAGCAGCGACTGCTCTGACCAGAGGGATTGACCAGTTTGGAATGTTGTAATGCGTTCTTGAGCACTGGTTGCTGCCAGGACAGGGGAGTTTTTCCAGTAACAGGAAATGCTTTTTTGTTGTTTTGTTGGGTTTTTTTTCTTCCCTGTTTTATTGCCTTGTAGCTTGCAAATGAAAAACAAAGAGAGGTTGGCAGTCGTTGTGAGATATTCACTCCAGGCGTTCCAGAACTGGATTTGATGTTCACTGTGATTTGCAGCCTCCTCATTAACATGAATTCATCTGCAATCCAGAAATGCTTGAGCAGCAATAGCTCAAGCCCAGGGCAAACCCAAGGCTGTTCTCATCCCTGCGTTATGATGTGGCAGGGCAGTGAGTCAGAGCAATCCCGGCTCACCCCTGGGAGCAGGGGCTCTGGACCCAATCACCCTGCTTTCCTTACTCAGCTTGCTCCCCAGTCCTGCTCCCTCCAGGCTTTGGAGCTCCCTCACTGACCTGCATCTGGCAGCCTTCACTGGGGGTGTTGGATTTTACTGCCAAAGACTGTTTTAAGTCTTCAGAGAAAGAGCTTGCCTTGATTTAAACTCCATGGAGAGCTGCTTTTACCAGCTATCATAGATTCATATGCCAGGTTGGAAGGGACCTTGAGGATCATCTGGTCCAACCTTCATCATCCTCTTTCTCTCATTTTAATGGGATATTGTGGCATCAACGGGTTGAGTTGGTCTTAAAAGTGGAGGACTCCATATGCAATGTACACCACACATCCCAACATGCCGCTGCATGGGGAAGGTGCTTTCCAAGATGGGGAAGGTGCCTTCCAAGACAAGGAAGGCAGCAGCTCTCACTATCTTTCAGACATGGTTCCCAGCCACAGAAGACGATAGTATCATGTCTCAGAAGGCCCCTGCCACGCTCACCCGTTGCGTTTCATAAGCAGATACAGCTCCTCCTGGCTGCATGTCTGGTAAGGGTGTGGCTGGTGCTGCGCTCCCTCGGGGAGAGCTTCAGTTGATGAAAGTACCTAATTATACACAGCATTTTTTTTTTCCCCACTTGTTCCCAGTGAGACAAGGAGCTCGCATCCAAGTGGAGGAGGGTGGTAGGAGAAGCAGCAAGTCAGGGCGAAGATCGTCTACAAAAGGATCCCGTGAAAAAAATAAACTACTCTGGGCTCAATCTGCACCTCCTGTTTAGCTGCTGACCTGCCTGATGAAATGAGCCAGGAAAAGTCCAGGGCAATGGGACTGCTCTGTACTAAACCAGCTATTAAAATCAGTGGGAAAAAGCTTCTTTTCCCCACAGAGGGAATTAAGTCTTTTTGTAACCTAAACCCTAAACCAGTTTTTTTTCTAGCAAACAAAATTTTCCCTGAAAGCCTCAAAAATCTAATGGCAAAAGGTGCAAGTTTCCTGGTCTGAGCTGAACACTCAGTTTTCAGCATTGTAGCTCTTCCATGACAGAGCAACTTAGATTTTTTGAGCAGACACATAGCAAGAACAAACCTTTTTTTTTTTTTAAAAAAAAAAGGTAATAAGAAAAATATTTTACATGTCACTTTTTCTGAACCTTCTCTTAGGAAACTTTCTCAAGGAGATTCTTTTATTAATACAATTGCAGTGAGTGTGTCTTTAGCTTATTGTAAGAGGATTTAGACAGTTTCTGCTTTTTTCAACTCCCTGCTTGATGACTCACCTCAAGCACCCTGTAGCATTGAAGAATACTTCTGGGTCAATAATTTCCCTTGTCCTATTGCAGCTGCCATCAGACCAGCCAGAGAAAGGGATGATAACGCAGTCTGTCAAGACGGGGAGGGCCTCCTGTATCAACTCTTCTTTCAATTCATCAGTGGAGGAAAGGTTCCAGAGCAGTCCTAGGAAGGAGGTGGGAGGCAAGCTCAAGCAGAGGGTCACCATGCATAAGAAATGTTCTTTAGGTCAGAGTGACTTCCAACAACAAAGCCCTTCTTTGAACTAAGGGTGCAGAGGCTGCCCTAAACCCCCGTCTCTGTCCATCAGGCAGAGATGGGCAGCAGGAGCATGGTGTTACATGGAGGTGGGCATCTAAGCATCCTCCCTCCTCCCAAAATTGGTGCTTATTGTCATTAGGCTGCAGGGGGAAGGCATCTCTCCAGGGACCTCATGAAGGCTTGCATGCAAGACCTCAGTCACAGCTAAAGGTGACCTGCATCAACAAACTCATGTCAATCCTTCAAGAAAAGGGTGAGACCCCAATGAGATAACCTGCCCAATCATATTGTGATTGCCAGCAGTTGCAGTCCCAAAGGCCAAGGCCTTTCCTGGCAGAAAGGCATGGGAATGGCAGGGTGACCACAGCTGTGGGGAAAAACCTGGGGGGCAGGTGCTTCCCCAATGGACACTTATGATGTGAGGAACGCTTACGGGACATTGAAGGGCCAGGATCTCCTCTGCCTTCTGCCTTAGGTTGCCACTTGGTGAGACAGGAGCATAAAACATCCTCTCTGTGGCCTGGCAGCACCATGGCTACCAGGTCTTTCTGTGCTGAAGCAACATGGACCACAGGCAGGGAGGAGCATGGTCCTTACTGAAGGCTGAGCAGTCTGCTGTGTACCTGTCAGTTGTTTCTGAATTTCAGTGTTCCCTGTCCTCCGCAGGAGGCTCACGCACTCCCTTATCCCATTCTGCCGCCGGGTTTCTATCTTGTTGGTTGGATTCTTGAAGACCAAATTTCGGAGGGCTCCAGCTGCTGCCCGCTGTACGTTCTGGTTTGTGCTACGGAGCAGCTCCACAAGCTTGGCAATGCCCCCAAGCCGATAGACCTGTACCGGGAAAGACATCCTGCCGTCAGCACAGTGAGCAGAGCATCGCTGGGACAGGGACCACTAGAACTGTCAGGGCAATGCAAGGAGTGAACGTGGCAGATACTCAGAGGAGCTGGAAAAGCAGACCTGGCAGTAAAAGATGGCTACAGCTTGAGGATGGCCTGTCAGGTTCAGGCAATAGGTCACGCACACAAAGGTCCTGGCCATGAAGTTGGAGCTTAAACTCTAGAGGTGGATGTCTATGGGTAATGGTCATAGACTGAATCCTTTGCTGATATAAATGTACTTGCTCCCACAAACTTTCACCTGCCTCCATCGGTTTGCATCAGGGGCAAATGTTGCTCTACATATCTGCAGAGGCCTTTTATAGCAATATAGTGACATGATGTGGTAATTTATCTGCATCCTGAAATCACAGGCTACGCTTAGAGGGATGGTCTTGGTACAGTGTAACCACCCTTGAGGTCATTCAGAAGCAGTGCTGGGCCATACTGCAGCACTCAACAGGGGCAGTATCAGAAGAGGTTGTGAACCCTGATCTGCAGGACACCACACATTTTGGAGAGGTTCGAAGGCAAATTCCTTCAGCTGAGCTCCCCAAAATAATGAGGGTTCCTGCTGTAGGATGTCCTCTGTACCAGGTCCGCCTTCGTGGAGCCCCTCCTGGCACAAACCAACCCATCAGCTGGAGATTTGCTGACAATAGAAAATGAATGAGCACCTTTTAGAAAGGAAAAAAAAAACATGCGTATGCTTGAATGACTCACAGACCTGCTCTGACACATCTTTCTGGGAAGGGATGGGACAGGCCAATGCTCAGAGAGTGTTTTCGACAGTAAAAAAGGGTGTGGCCACCTCACAATTAACAACTGTAAGGTGGGCTGGGGTACCTGCACTGGGTTCAGCTGCAGCAAGGGCACTGAGGTACATCCCCACACTGTTCCAGTGTCCAGCTCCACCATTGTGCCAGGAAATGGAAAGCCACCTCTTTAGGGATGGCATCTTGATAAACCCACGTTTGCATGGCTGCAAACACGCCAGGGTGGGGATAAACTTCTGTGATAGTCCTGCTGCAGCAGATCCATCCTTCAGATTGCCTCCTTTGCTGCATGTTGGTATAAATTTAGTAATTAGAGAGTAACAGTATAAGAAAAATAAGATGCACTATAAGAAGGATTGCTTTTGGATCCCAGATCTTTGTACATGATCAGTAATTAACCATCAGATGGCTGAAGGTGGCTGAAGTGTCGCTGAGCAATGCACAATGAATGCACGTGGGATTTAGGGGAATTTTGTGTGGCTCTGACACTGCAGCTCTGAGATAGTAAAAGATACGTGTGGAATCTGGATGGAATCGGGATATGCACTTGCACCCAGAAGAGGACGCTGCATCGGGATGGCTGCTTCTCATAGAATCATAGAATGATTTGGGTTGGAAGGGACATCAAAGATCATCTCATTCCAACCCCCCTGCCGTGTCAGGGACACCTCCCACTAGACCAGGCTGCTCAAGGGCCAAACGACTTGGCCTTGAACACCTCCAGGGATGGAGTGTCCACAGCCCCTCTAGCAACCTGTGCCAGTGTCTCCCCACCCTCCTGTATCGCCAAAAACCATCAATCGGTGTCACAGCAGATTGTGGTGACAATGTGGACACAGTCTCTTCTGCTGCCTGCTAACTACTCATCTGTGTTAAAATCCTGGCTGACTTCTATTAAGAGAAAGAGGCCACCCATAGTTGAAAAATGTACTGGATTCATTCCTGAGCTTGACTAATGAGGTATCAAAGCTCTGTCATGAAAATCAAGAGAACATATGGACCAATTTTATCCATCTCGTGTAACATCACAGGCAGTGTGACAGCAGAGCTCTGAAGGATTTTGCTCACCTCTTGCTTGGCAGACTCATCCTGAAAGCAGGTGTGCTGGAGGTAGTAAGCACCCATGGCCTGGTATTTGTCATCGGACGAGCACAGAAGTTGTATGGCTTTCTGGATGGTCATTGTACCACCGTCTATCTCATCACCACATATTCTGTGTTAAAGAGAAATACAGCATTGGTTGAGTGCTCAGCCAAAAGGGCTACATCAGTACTGGGAATTATTAGGAAGGAATCAATTACAAGATGTAAAATATTATCACATCACTGCATAAAAGACATGGTGCATCCCTAATGCATTTCTCTGTCTCAAAAAAAGAGGTTCTAAAAGTGGAAAATATACAGTGGAGAACACTAAGTCTAATAAATTATGGATCCAGTCTGTCCAGAAAGGAAGGAGGCAGAAAATAAAAGGTCAGTTGAGGTGCTAGATGTCTAATCATAGCTAAAGTGGAAGGTTTAATAAACAGAGAACCAGTATTCACTGTTCCTCAAGTAAAAGAATTAGTGGACAGGAGTGAAACCATTCGTCAGGTTATTAGGACAATCTAAAGTAGGCAGATGCTTTTCCCACAGCATGTGAACCTTTGATGTGAGATGTGGTAGAAGCAAAAAATATGAGAGCGGTTGATGGTCTTACAAGGCAAGAGAAGATCCCTTAGGAAAAGGTGACAGGCACGTCTGGAGTGAAGGGATGGACAAATATGGAGTTTATTAAATACTAATAATAACACTGAGACATCCTGGTCCCAGGGTATATTTGCATTGGTAGTCTCCAAGACCTTCATAAACGTTGGCCACTGTCATTATCCCTTGTTGTAGGTAAAGAATGTGTCTACAGACTCCAGTGGAAGGATATGAAAACCTCTGGCTTGGAGCAGGACCAAAACCTTGGGAAAAATACAAATACCTGAAGATTTGTCCACTTGTTTAGAAATATGAAGGTCCTGCTCTTTTTGGCTTGTACTCATTTAGCATCATCTGTGATGTTTTAACCACATGAAATTAGAAAAAGGTACAAACTTTCAGGCTGATGAAGGGGCTTTGAACTGCAAAACTTGTGTTTCCGATTATATTTGTTAGTCTGATAAAAGTCACCACCTCTTCTTAGCATCCTTGCATCCCGGGGCCTGCAGCAGAATCTCCACTCATGGCAGCAGTGTCTGCATTAAATTGCATCAGAGTAAATGACCGCTCAAAGTTCAGGACTGAGAAGAGTCAAAACCCAAACTCCTGTTTGGTTATTATCAAACCCACGTGGCGGGATACAAATGGGAAATTCTTTGAGAACAGTGGTCGAAATAAAAAAGTGGGTGGCTTTGCAGGACAATCAGGTCATCGTTGTTACTTAGGTTATTCCCTGTTCAGGATCCATTTGTGACTGATGGAGTTTGGGGAGATCAGTTCCTGTCTGAACCACGTTAATTTGTGTATAAGCTCTTGCTCCATGTCCTACTGGTGAGTGACTGTGGAGGGGCTGATCACCTTCATACAATCCCATAGACTAACAAAATAGAGTGATTTTTCATAAATTCTTTAAATGTACCTACTGCATTTGAGGTGTTAAATATTACTACAAGAGCATGGCTGCTTCTAGGCACAGGATATGGAGACTCATTTTGCTTGTGTCAAAGAAACGTTAGGAACAAAGGTCTAGATTGGATAACCGAGTGTGGTCACCACCATCAGTAGCTTACAATAAGATAAAGTATTTTGTCCTTAAGCATCCAAATGTTCCCCTCCACACAGCACAGGCCAGTGAATAATATCCCCAATTCTACAGCAAATTTAATACAAAATATCAAAAGCCAACAGTTACACTGTGACGTTGGAAGACAGCCTCAAAGACTGTTTTGTCCCCCCTACCCTCACTGGTATAAAGATGTATCCAGTTTAAATGACTCATTAAAGCACCTGTTTAGTCAATGGACAGAAATAGGTGCTTCCAAAGAACAACTTGCCTTTGTGTCTTAGACATTTTCCCTAAGACAGGAAGACCTGTCCTCTGGAGATACCTCTGCCTCTGTGGGTGGACAGGAATGATCAACAACGGTCCCAAACTGGACCTGAAGCATTCAGTGACTAAGGTTAGATCGACCTCATTCCCCTCTTATTTCTACTAACAATAAAACATCCCTTCATCATATGATTTTTCGTCAGTTTGAATCTCTATCAAAACTTGGCTCCAAGAAGCTTCCATTATACTTGCAACAGGGAAACACAAAACTGGGAAGAAAAAGTTTAAACTAGAAGCTATGGAACCTCAGAAATCTTTGGTTTGGATCCAGGATGCTGTGATTTTCTCTTAGTCTTTTTCATGCTCCTGAGATACAGAACAGAGCTGGGACAATGATGGATCCAGCATGAGTAGCACCAGAGAGACTTCTCCTCTGAGAATTCAGACCTGGGCTGGCACTGTGGAGAGGGAGGCACATTAATAAACTACCAGGTCAGTGGCTGTGCAACACGTGTAATCATGGTGTATTTTTTTGTTTGTTTTTATTTTCCAGCCTGAGAAACCCCCTAAATTGGGTGCACTTTTTAGGAGAAAGAAGGATGTCCACTTGGTTCAGCTACTCAAGGAAGGTAATTTTCTACACCTCCACTCCGTAAGAGGACCAAGCCCTCCTTCTGCATGGAAAAACCAGGCATCCAGGTCCAGTTCTGTGTGGGAAAAGGTGGGGAAGGTTCTGTTTCCCCTAGTGGCTCATCAACAGGAGAAGTTCACAGAGGGTGAGGATCTGGGCTCAGTTATGCCACCTGAGTAGAAGCAGTGGTTTCTCCTAGCTGAGAATATAACCACCCTGGCAAAGCCCATGCTAATAGGAGATTGTTCATCAGCCAGTCAGGGCTATTCCTAACCAGATCTACACTACCAGAACAACAGCCTGCTCCAAGACAAATTCTTGGACTATGGCCATCTCCAACCAGGGCCAATGTGCCTGGTAGGAAGAGCTCCAAAGGTTGTTCTTCTTCCACAAGAAAGAAGCAATCACAATAGTGAGAGACCTCAATTAGAAATGATTCAACAGGAGACAAATTAGATATCAAGTTCAAGAGTGGAAGGGAAAGAAATACTGAAGAGTATCACAGAAAGGTCAATTCCTTCATTTGACACTAAAGCCTTTTGTCAGCTTTGTATTAGCTGATTGGTTTGCATTCATCAGATCTATATGTCCATCCTGGTTGCTCAGGCTACAAGTCCCAGGAGAGGAGCAAGCCAGAAAACTAACAAATTCCATGGTTCATTAATAAAATCACAGTGGAGACACTTAAAACAGACTGTCTGGCACAACAAAGCCTTCCAGAGTCAAGCCACACACTGGGGCAAACTTGATAGCCATGTTCCACACCAAGGAACTGTGTCCACCTCTGGGACATGGTGCCAAGGTTTTGATGCCACTCAACGCTCAGCTGGAGCTCCCCCTCAGGCTTTGCTCAGTTGGTAGATACCAGGGAAGATGGGCACAGGTTGACAGAGTCAGGGAGGAGGGGGTCTTCACCACACACAATGATATGAACCCTGTCAGGACAACACCACACGCAGCTCCACAGCAGTTGCTTTGGGTGTCAAAGTACAGAGCAGACGAGTTCACACCACAAAGAGCCAGCAGTGTGAAATAGTCATTTTTAGAGGGACTTTATCCCAAACAAAAACAAACCAGAATGAAGGTGCCAATCATCACACTCGGTTCTGCTTTCACTGTGTGGCATAGCCCTGGAGAACTTATGTTATGATATTGATCACCTTTATTTATCCCCAAAGAGAGGAGAGGTACCAGAAAACACCCTCAGCACCTTTTCTGACTCTTTCAATAACTTTTGTATCTTTTCACTGTTTGTATTATTTCCAGAGAGACTGAGCTCCTGCCTAGGAACTAATGGTTGAAGGGCACGTTGTCCCTGAACTTCAGCCACAGCTCACAGAGGCTGCTGCAGCTTGGCTGGGGCCACGGCAGGGTCACCATAGGCAACTATGATCACATGGAAAATCCAAAGCGTTGTCCCAGCCTTTACTTCCTCCTCCATAGCAGCCAGCCAGGATTTCAAGGCCTTTAACAGAGTAGTACATATTTCCACAAGTGCAGACACTTGCTTTTGTGTGATCTCTAGCAAGGTGTTTTAGTCTCCTTCTCCCATAGACACAGAACACCAAACAGAAATGCATCCACATCTTAAAACTGGGCCAAAGGTGCCTGTGGTCTTATGGAAGACAACGCATATTGTAGGTGTCCATTAATGGCTCCTGATCTCTATCAGCAGCACTTAAGCTGGGGAACATCTGCAGACACCCCAGCTCACCTCTTCCTCTCACAAATGAGAATATCCTGAATCCTTCACAGGTGGTGAGATTAGTCTGGCCTCTCAGTAATGTCTCTAGCTCAGAAACCTGGGTTTCTCCTCAGGTCAACCAAAAGGCACTGACTTCATTAGGGGGTAACTCACTGACCTACCTCAGATTCCAGCTCCATTGGCCATTGGCTGCATCTCTGCAAGGGCAACAAGGGCACCCAGCTTAGGTGCAGGCATCTGCTAAAGAACGGATACGCACACAACCATCTGACAGATTGCAAAGCCACAACCAGCATGTACCCTGACCTAGCTCAGCCCTGGGTTGCCAATCCCATGTGCATGTGGCATCTGAAGCACTGTGTGCAACACGTCTGCAAGCAGAACTCATACAATGTCTGCCCATGGTGGCCACAGTTCTCTTGTACCTCAAGTTCCAGCTGGAGGGGAACAAAGACTCCAGATTTTCTAGGATGCTCTGAAGATCACATCCGCTATTACTGCTTCTTGTTATCACTACCCAATGATCAAGGAGGATGTAGAAACTTTTTTCCTGACTGAGCTGAATTGCAACACGTTATTCAGCTAAAAGCTGGCTAGCTGAAGATGACACACTGTCACTTGGAGCATCTTGCCTTGCACTCATCAGAGGAAAGGGTTAAAAGCAGACACATAGACATAGTCTTCTCTAGCTCCTTGAAAACATTGTTGCTGCCAGTTTCCAGGATGAAAGGCTGAAGAATTGAATTATATTGTGAGAGCCCCAAAATGAGAAGGTTTCCAGGAAGAAGAGAGAGCCCTGGACACAAAGAAGACTCCCTCCAGCTCTATCAGGTAGAAGGACTCACTCCAGAGAGCTGTATTATGGCAAAATGTGAGAGTTGCTCATTGAGAACCACCTTTGGGGAGGAGCCATCAGAATAAACCATGAACTTCTGAGCCCAGGACAGATGTACTGAGCTTGGAAATGTCCCAAATAGGACATAATGCTTACAAAGGCTTAAGCATCTGGATGGTTATAGAGACATCAGAAGTGGACATCAGAAGATCCCTCTCTGCTCACTGAGGCAGGATCATAATGACAGTGGTGATGGAAAAGAAAAGACTTCAGGAGGAGATTTCTCAAAGCAAGTCAGCACAGTTTGACCTCTTGATCTGAAGAAACGGTGCAAAAATCAAATGTAATCACCATAACAAATACTCTGGGGTGGGTAAAACCCTACATCATGGTTCAGTTTGTCATAGAATCATAGAATGTTTTTTTCCTCAAAAACATTTAGGTGTTAAACTACTCATCAGCTAGCTGGAGGAAAGGTGCTTTCATTAACTAGAGTTGCTTCTGTAAGAGGAAGGACTCTTGAGAGATGTTATCAAGACACAGCTCCTCCACATCTTAGGCAGCCAAGACCAGATCAATAAATGGAAGCAATTACACAATCAAGGATAGTTCCAGAAATTAAATATCTTTGTGACTAAATGCAGAGGGTCTATTCAGTATGGATAGTTTGAGAGTTCTTGCATACTCAATATTTTGATATCTACACACCACTCTCACTACCTAAGAACATTCAATGATCCATTTTTCATCTCTTACAACCCATGGAGATCAGATCTATACTACAGGACACCCAAGAAGTACCACCAATACTGACACTGCCCACAGTCACTGCATTACAGAGCAGTTTTGCATCACAGACAGACCCAGTGGGTCACAGGTCCCTCTGTAACCACCGTCACAGCAATGGAAACCACCCCACTGGATCATTTCTGAAAGTGTGGAAACTATCTAGCCCTTCCCTTGTTCACAGAGATAACTTGGTAACCTGCAGACAAGATATCCACCCACACAGGAGGTTCGTAGCATGAAGAACGAATACAAAATTATCCTTGTTATAAAGGTAAAAGCTCTACCTGAAGAACTACAAGAATAGGAAGAACAGAGCCCCAGATAGAGAACAGCAGCTATTACCCAGCTAAGCCCTCTTCCTGTGTGCAGAGGTTAATAATAGGATGCCTCCAAGCAAAACTCTCCCTACTTAAAGATCAGGCTCCCCAAATGAAGATCGAGCTCTTCCGGTGCAGAATCCCCCAAGCAGAAACAGTCCTACACAAGGAAGAGAGGCCAAATATGGTCCTAACCCACCTCTGAAGGCCCCTTCCCCACAAAAGCACACTACAGACCAGGGCTAATGGTGACCTACTGGATACTTTACAAGGGCTAATGGCCTTCCAAGTAAGTCATTTTTTCAAAGAGGACAACTCCTTAGTATACTTCCAAAACTTTAAGGGCAACTGCTGCCAACCTCATCTCCTTTGGGTCAAGTGCAGAAACGCTTGTACAAACTGCCCCTGAACTAATCCTGCAGAGAGTTTGACGCAAAGCAGGGGGGTGTGCCCCAGCCAGATCAGATTGACTCAGGGGACACAGCCCCACTTGGGCCTATGACTTGAAGCCCGAAGTTTCCACATCAGAACCAGTTCTGCCAGATGAGCCATGCCCCAAGCCAGGAGAAGTGTATAAATGGAGCCACTCCCTAACCAGAGGGCATCCAGCACTGGAGAGTATTCCTCTCACAACAGCAGTTCTCCTTCTCTTCAGAATATGCCATTACTCTTCAATTGACCTTTACAAAGCAATGACCAAGTCTACAGCCATGAGCGCTGTGCAGTGCGGACCAGGGCTTGCTTTGAAGGGGACCTGGCTGGAATTAACTTCTCAAAAGCGGTATTTTCCTTAGGCAGAAGCCAGCAGCAGTCCCATGTTTGATCATTTGCTCATCATCCCTCCCACTACATTTTTATGCTCTTTGGTCAGAAATTCCCTCAAACAATTTACTTCCACTTTATGTAGTGTCTCTGTTCCCTTTTCCTGAGGAATTACAAAGCTTCTGAAAGTAGCAAGCCAATGCCACTGGTGCACCAGGTTGGCCAAGGTTATTTTTCCACATGTTAAACACGAAAAAAATGGGCACATGGGAAGCTAAGGTTTCATGACAACACGCTAACGGGTGGGTGACATTTATTGGCATGCACACTCTGGGACATACTTCTCTTACTCAATGCAAAACAAGGGCGGCTGAGCAGAGACCTAGCCAAAGAAATCTGGAAATCAACATTCAGATGTGAGAAAGGGCATGATTCAGCTCACTGCTGACTGTGAGGGGGGATTTTCTCAATAGCTACATCACGCCTTGGGTCAACAGCTCAACAATCTCAGGCTTTTGGTGGGAGTTACAACAAAAGCTCTGAGCCATGTTAATTAGGCTCACAATTATGCTTCAGTTTGCAAATTCTCTTTTGCACCACGGGCCATCAGGAATGAGATTGTGAGCTTCTTGTGTAAGATGAATTGTCAGATTTTGCAGTTCAAAACATGCAAACCACAGACTACGGATTGTGCAGAACAAATCTCTTCCAAAACTATGGTAGAATACGGTTAGTGCTCCGGAGCTGGAGCCAGCATAGCCATCAGCATCAGGGCAGCTTTGAATCAACATCACTGTAACGCCATCGAAACCCCACCAGGTTGTTTTCAGTGCAAGCTTTGCTGCATTGCACAGATATGTCAGCTTGAGGACGTCTGAGCTCACTGGTGTGTTTTACATCCCCTGCTGTTGCAGGCAACATTTACAAGAAGAGTTCTGATGCTAACTGAGACGTGAAGGACCATCATCCACCCTTGCATAATTCCTAACCCTAAAGGGAGTAGGTGCTTTGGACAGGAAGGAATTGAACAGCTTCTGTTCCCTCCTCTTTCCTGGCTAGGTAGATTATTCCCATTAGGCTATTTATTTCAATTTCTGACTCATTTTTTTCTGGAACTCAAATTAGACCTTTTGGGAAAACGAAGCAAGGCCAAGTGGAAAGACAGAGGGGTAAATGACCACTCAGCAGGTTCTCAGCTCTGCTCTGAGTCAGACCCTCAGGAACCAACTCCTTCAAAGTCAGCTGACTCTTTAGGTTTGTTTTCTGTCAAACCAAAGCAGTGTGACAGCCAGGGGAGGCACCCAAACAGCATCCAGGCTCTCCGCTCTTCACCTCCCCACCCTCATCTTGCAAAGCTGCTGTCAGCTAATACCACCACAGAGGCTGGAGGATCATCTTGCCCAACATCACACAGCTACAGCAGAAGTATAGACACTGAGCCACTCATATTGGTTTCCCTCCATAGCCCATGAAAAGCAATAAGCCCTTTAAGAGTGTGACTCATCTGACCCACTTTAGACTCTACTGCAGGATGCGATTAAGCGTGTGGTGCACTGGTGAGCAGATCTCCAGCAGCTATAAAGCAGCTCAGGTCACTAGCCCTGACAACCAGAACTCCAGAACAGATGTCTACGTTTACTCAGATTGAGCCACCTGCAGCAGACTTACTTGGAGCTGGACTGAGCCTGTCCATAAACCACGTCCTGCTTGCAGCTCATCATGGGCTGGGCATAGACCACATCGGGCTTGTTGCTTGAGGGGCAGGAGAGGGCCCGTGCTGGCATTTTTTTACTTGTCCTGGTAGTTCCTTGCTGGGTGCTACAGCTGCTGTAGATGCTTTGGCGGTTCAAGGTCGCCTTGTGCTCTGCCCGGCCCCCCACTTGACTCTTCCTCAGCGTGCCCCGGGGCGGTTCGCAGTAGAGGTCAGGCTCGCTCCGGCTGCTCTTGATGTTCTGCACAAAGCAGTAGTCGCTGCCGGCCCTGGCAGGGCTGCAGACAGCCTTGCTGTAGTGCTTGCTGCCCCAGCCCTCCATCTGGCTGTACGAGCTGTAGCGCCTGTTCTCCACGTCCCGCTTCAGGGTCCCGTTGTACAGCTGGCCAACGACAAAACAGGAGACAATAGAATTAGGAAAGGGTTGAGATACAGATTGACACTGCCAAGCCCCCTCCTGCTTGGGTGTCGCAGCTACCAGTTTCCTCTGAGGTATTTTTGTGGCTCACCATTTGCAGGAGGCTAGCCCACCTTCAGCCCTTACAAAGGTGCTGAACACTCCTTTGAAATCTGAGGACACGGAGTGAACAGGACGTGGCTACCAGGAGCTTGAAAGCAGAATTAATAGCTCAAATATGACCCTGGCATTAGAGAAAATGCCTTATTTACAACACCTGGGGTCTAACCCAACCTGCAATGAGAGGAGCTCACATCACATCTCTTGCCATCACAGAGAATGATGCTCCTTCCTGACCTTCCAGCACTGCCTGCCTTGATTTTTAATCTCCTTCAGCTATTTTGTTCCCCTTCCACCTCTAATTTCCTTAGGAAGGGAGTAAAGGGAGTGAAAAATCAGAAAGAAGGAATTCTTCAATCTCATTGTACCAAGAAACAAGCGGAGACAATGAATATCTGCTTGTGAATTACAAGGTGTGTAGCATCAGCTCATATAATGGGATGTTATGAGAATGATGGAGAATATGCAATAAGAATTGAGATGACTAAGCCAGGAAGTAAGAAAAAAAAAGAAAAGACTAATAAAAGGCAGTAAAAAACCCAACTGCAATTAAAATGGCTTTAGCTGCTCTGCTGTCAGTTCAAAACATCTTCACCAAAAGTCCTCCAGATTTTCCCCAGTTAGACCAGGTTTGAATCCAACATTCTTTTGCAATATGAAACCTTCTGGGTGTCAATGCTGGCACCTGGAAGCCTACAAGGCTGTAACCAAGTGGAAGACAAGCCACTAAGGTGTGTACTCCAGACAGGAAAAGAAAGCAAGCTATTTTAGTGTTGTTTGACACATGATGCTTGAGTTTTTCCACTGCATTGCACTCAGCATGCCAGCAAGCTGATCTCCAAGACTTACAGCAAAGAGGCATGGAGAGAACTGCCTGTCCCATTGCCCTTTGGTTTGTCTCAAGAAAGCTCATCCCTGGTCTCTTGTTGGGCCAAGTTTTTTTTTCTCACTTAACTTGAAGCAGTGATACTTTGGATGCCTCTTTCTGCAAAAGTCACCCAAGGATCCCTTGGGCTGGTGGAGAAAAGTAAACACTTGCACCTTGTTTTTTTCCATGGAGGTTCAAGATGCAAAGTGTGAAAAGCCTGTTCCTGGTGCAATAGTTCATGTCACTGAGAAAAGTCTGTATCTCCTAACCTAGAAACACCACATGACGGAGAAATCGGCATCTACTGCAGGCTCACCCCGAGTCATCATAGAATCATAGAATTGGAAGGGACCTTAAAGACCACCTAGTTCCAACCCCCTGCCATGGCAGGGACACCTCCCACTAGACCAGGTTGCTCAAGGCCCTGTCCAACCTGGCCTTGACCACCTCCAGGGATGGAGCCTCCACAACCCCCCTGGGCAACCAGTGCCAGCATCTCACCACATCATCGCAAGGCCTTCCTCCCCATTTGCCGTTCTCTGCTGATGAGCTGCTGTCCCTGCCGGCAGCAGAAGAGAGTTTTGCTGCACATTTGAAAGGTGTTATTCTAAAATTACTTATTATAGCCCCAAAATTGAGAATATTTTCAGAATATAAGTGAGTTTATGCAGGTGTCTTTTGCACGGAGAGATCCCAGGCTGAGGTTGTGGCTTTGGAAGCTGCGGAGCTGCAGGAGCAGGATGATAAGGTGCAAGCTGTGAAAAATCACACCATTAAGGGTGGGAAGCAATTTTATCAACTGGAGAGCAGAGAGGAGGAGATGAAGCATTACACTTTTATGGCATGATAACAACACTGCAAGATGATGCACTGATGAATAGAGCAAACTCAGGTCTTGATGTGTCCATCCAATTATTTCCAAGAGAGATAAGGGAATATTCCTGTCACTGCTCAAAGTCTAGACAAAGGCAAAATTGTGGTTCTGGTGGCTCTCTTCAAGAAAAATTAATTTAAACTGGCGCAGATTCAGAGAAGATCTATTAGAGGACTGGGACATGGAACTCCTCCTATAACAGGAAAATAGGAGAGATTGGTTTTGCTCAGCCTTGTAAAATTAAGGCTCAAAATACATATAAGAACAACAAGATGAACCTATAAGTAGTGGAAGAAGATGTAAACTATGGGAGAAGTGGACTCTGGATGCAGTGGGGAAGGTTTCTAACCATCACAGCAACAGGGACTGGAGCAACCTTCACATAGAAAAAAAAAGAAAAGGCAAACCAACCAGAAGTTTGGAGTTTAAACCTTTCTGAAGTGGGTGTTGTGCAATGCCAAGAAGCTCACAAATGCAATGCCACATGCATGCTTGGCTTCACAGCTAGCACAGCCATGTTTCTAAAAACAAATACAGTAATTTACTCTGTCCTAAACTAACAATGAAGTCTGGGCTGCAGGACGGTGAAGGGGAATTTACCACCAATTTAATATGATTAGGACTTTTTTCCCCATGAGTTTGTGTCTGTCTTCTTATATTATCCGGAGGGTCGGTGTGGAGTCCTGAGTCAGGAAAACAGCTAACTTAAATTCATCCCTATTCGCAGCAGAAGTATTTGGTTTGACTTCAGAGTGATCCATGCATGTGCTTAACATTAGGGCTCTGCTTACAGGCTGTCCTGAATAATATGCTGTACTGTATTTTGAGAACTCATTTTTACTTTTTTATTACAATAATAACTTCTACAGTGACATGAATTCCAACACAAAGCACCGAGAAATAACATACCCTTCCAAATGGTTTTCCCCTTTACACTGTCATTAGAAAACATATTAGGAGAGCAGTGTATTAGAAGACAAAGCACTTTCCAGAAGGCATATTTTTCTCAACCTCACTGCAGCACAGCAGTTACTTTATAGGCAGAGATTAATTATATTACCGAGTCTGCTTCTGCAAATTGTGGTCAAATAGATTATTAAAGGAGAAGGACAGCAGGGACCATGGCTAGGATGTTGCTTCCGAAGGGCCCGGCTCTTGGAGGTGCTGAGCTCCTGGAGCTTAGGCTGACCTTTCTTCCCCTATTTCCTATTCAACTTTCATGCTGGCATTCCATAAAATGATGTGTTTGGAAAACTGTCCTGCTGCACTTCTGACAGAATATTGCACTACTCCAAGAGCAGAGCTGCCACAAGTACTAAGCCTAGGATTAGAATGAGCGGCTAGTTGTATGGGACAGGGAGATGTTCAATAATTCCCTTTGTGCTTATTGGTAATTACCGCCTAAGCCCTAAACAGCAATGTCAAACACAATCCAAATCATGCCCCTGAGCCTTGATGAGGAGCTGGGAGAAACCCCAGACACATTAGTCAGTGCAGTAAAAACAAGGAAGGTGGAAGACAACTCAAACTCCACCAAGTGCAGGTCCATCCCTCTGTGCCTTCTCCAGCTGCTGGGCTGTAGGATGGTGGCTCATGTGGGTGAGTGCAGGATGACCAGGGAAGGACCACGTAGCTGGGGTCACTCCTCCTGCATCACTTAGGCTCTGAACCTTGACATCCGTGTTACAGACAATTCCTGTTGAGCCATGCCAGCTTTTAGACCAAATTTGGTTTCACCATGATGAAAAAAAAAAGCAGATTTCTTTAATGGTAAGCTAAGAGGAAAAGTCAAAGAGTTATTTTTGGGGTGATGGTTTATCTCAGAGTGCTCTGGCAACCTGAGACACATCTCTGCAGGAAAGAGATGATCAGCTCTGGCTTACTCACACTCCTCTCTCAGCATCTTTCCTTCAGGGGAGAGGAATGATGACAAGATTTCCACTTAAAATTAAGCTGCGGAAGGCAAAACAAAGCTCAAACTCAGCTAATTTTATCTGCAGTCTAAAAAAGAATCAACAACTCGAAAAAAAAAAGCCAGTAAAAAAAAAAAAACACAATAGGAGAAATGAGCAATATCTGCCAAATAAAATCATTCACTCACTCATATTAGTCAGGAGAGAAATAAACTTTAAAAGGCCACACAGTAAAACAGATTCCCAAGTACAGTTAGAAAACAGTGAGTCAAGATCCCTGCTCGAGCTCCTCGAACTGCTCTGTATTTTCTTGGGAAAACAGCACGTTGCTGCAAAACGGTCCTGATGCCCCCAGGATCCGGGAATAGATCCGGTTATTTGGACCATTTTGTTAATGCAGACTACAGAAGAAATGGAGTAATTGAGCCAATTTGCTGCGTGGGCGTGCGGTTGTTTGTACCATCGCTCTGCACCGCTGCAGTGTTTGGAAACCCACCGTGAGTCACCTCCGCACGTGGTGGCTGAGGACAAGCAGGAGGGTACCTAAAAGTAAGCCTGAGGAGCATGTAGTGGTTACTGGAGGCACAGTTTGTGCCCTTCCTGCCAAAATTTCCTTGTTTTCCCAAAAGTGTGGAAATTTCTGGGCTGGAGAGCAGAGCGGTGATCTGCAGAGCATCACTCAGCTCCCAGCAGTGCTGAACTTTGGAGAGGAGAAAGTTTGTGCGCACCAGTGTGCATCAGGTCAGTGAGGAGGGGCCACGGGTGTAACCCAGGAACACACATTCAAATTGTTCTGCATTGCAACACAAACTTCTGGGTCATTTTTCTCAGGAAGGGTTTCACATGGAGGCAGCATCTCTGCAAGAATCACCCCAATTCCTCCAGCATCCCTGACATGCATTACAGACCCTGAGGGCATCAGGACTTCATTACTGGTGTCTCCAGCCCCCATGTCAGATGTCAGACCATGGCCATGGTGGGGCATGGCTGGGCATGTTCCAGATGGCCACTTCTTGCCAGGACGGGAGGGACCAAAAGTGCTTTGTGGTGCACATCACCCCAGCCTAAATTTCACTTATTTCCATCTCAAAGACCCCGTCCTCGGGCGAGCAGAGATCTTTGTGGGCTTCTGCATGTTGCTTTATATATATTGGCATGTTCCTGCTTGTTTTACAATAGAGAAGCTGTTTGTGCCTCTGCAGACATATTTTGTAGGGGCAACTTCAGCAAAACTTTTGACGTGTTGGGCTTGGAGGTCACCCAAGGAACGTCAAGGAATATCAGCCAAGTCCTACTTCCCCAAAAATAACGTGTTTGAAGTCAGCAGAAGCACTCGTGAGCACAAGGGGGAACGTTTGGGCAGTAGAAAATAAAGGTAAATTTCACACCATGACCTTTTATTCCTTTTTCTTTTTTTGATTTATTGTCTTACAGAAATTTTTCCTCCCTCCTTTCCCTCCCCTTCCCTGAATTCGACACCAGTGTTGGTCAAATAA
>JAVSBS010027991.1:27904-43774 GCA_033124195.1 Coracias cyanogaster | reverse complement strand
AGCAGCCCCAGGGCTCTCAGCCTTTCCTGGGCACAGAGATGCTCCAGGCCCCTCAGCATCTCCGCAGCCTCCACTGGCCTCTCTCCAGTAGTTTCTTTTCTCTCTTGACCTGGGGAGCCCAGCACTGGACCCGGTACTCCAGATGTGGCCCAGTGGGGCAGAGCAGAGTGGGAGGAGAACCTCCCTTGACCTGTTGACCACACTCTTCTTCATGCACCCCAGGAGACCATTGGCCTTCTTGGCCAAGAGGGCACATCACTGACTCCTCGTGACCTTGTTGTCCCTCACAACTCCCAATCCTTCTCCCCAGAGCTGCTTTCCAGCACCTGTCCTGGCCCATGGCGTTATTCCTCTCCAGGTGCAGGACCCTCCACTTGCCCTTGCTGAAGAAGAGGGAGAAGCAGAAATGGGAAGGGAGCAGCTAGAGGAGCCACCACTGTTGGTTTGCTTTGGTAAACTCAGAGCATGGATTCACTGTCTTTGTCTTCACTTTGCTTCTCAGCACTTTGTTCTGTTCTTCAGGCCAGAATGCCACGTGGATCTCTCTGTTTTAAGAACAATAAGGCTTAATGGTAGGAAATGTGCTGAGCAGAGAAACTCTGGAGTCTTTCTTTCCTCATGAGCTGTTTGAACCAGTTTGGCGTTCTGCTTTCTGTCTCAGCACTATTTAAATTTACTCGTTAACTATTTTTTTCCTTCCTGATGAGATGTTTCGTTTTGGTTTATCCCTCGGGTTTCATTTACCATCGTTTCCTCACACAATTTAGCTCTTACCAACACAGAAATGAGACGCAGTTCTGCGAGAAGCCTTCTTGCGTGGATCTGGGTTATCCCGGTAGAAATTGCCATCTTGATTGTGAAAGAAAAAGAAGCCCTAAATTAGCCTTGCCAATATTTTCTTTCTTGGGTCTGTAAACACAGCATCACAGCGGCTGACTGAAAGCCGCTGAAATTTTTGACTCAAATAATGTTTTTTGTCATAACGCCACAACAAAGTGGTTCTCTGAAGGCACTTGGTAACGTAGAGGTGGGACAAAAGGACGGGGAGTTTCCTCCTGATCTCTTCTAATTCACGCGTGGCGGACTTCAGCATTTCTAATTGCTGTCGGAATGATGAGGTTCATGGTCCTCAAAGCAATCCAGAGCCTCAGCTCCCTTACAGGTATAACGACGGATGTTTGTGAACACGAACATCTCAACTTTTGGGGGATTTTGCCTCGCTGATAACTTGTGGCAATGAGTTCTGCGGGTTAATTATGCATTTAATTGGTTTCAAATTTGTTGCTTTTCAATTTCACTGTTCACTGAATATCTCCTCGGCCTTGTATTATGAGGAGGAGTAAATAAGAGAGCCTGACTCACCTTCTCTGAACGGTTAATTATTTTGTATACCTCCATCGTGTAGCCTTCTACATACCCGGAGCACTGCTGATGGGTTTGATCTTTGTATATCTCCAGCTTTTCTCCTCTCTGATGCTTTTGGCTGTAGTGACCAGAGCTCTGGGAGGATCTGGGAGTTTATTTAGGCTACGTCAGATAATCATAGAATGCCAGGTTGAAAGGAACCTCAAGGATCATCTAGTCCAAGCTTTAAGAGATGAGCGCAGTCTCAGTGTGATGCTCTCTTCTGTTTCCCCTTTTCTTCATTTGGCTCTTGTTACGTGTAGGACAAGTTTTTATTGGCTCCTGCAGGCTTATAAAGTTGGACTAAAATCAGAAGAGAAATGCTTCACATGGCTGGTGCAAGCTTCTGCTTCCAAGCTCTGTCATCCTCCGTCATCTTCGTTGGATCCTGCCTCTCTTCAGGCTGCCTGAGCCTTGTACCTTAAATAGCTTCTTATGGTGTTCTACATGGTCTTCATGAATTAAGATGGTCTCCAGTTGTGATCATCTCAAGGTATCCCTTTTTCTAGCTGACCAAAGTCATCGAAATTGTAAACTGAAGCATCGGACATTGACCACGTAATCTTCTCTGGTTTCATCTTTTGGCCCATTTCTATGCAGTAATTTGTATTAAACCTTTGAGCGTTTCGTTGGATTTCATGATTATTGGCTTTTCATTTTTCTTGGGCTAAAATATCGTCGAATGATTTTTCACTGTCCCATTAGTCAACTGTTTTATTCTTCCCTATGGTAAGAAAAAATTGTAGTAAAATGTAGAACGATGGTTTTGTAACAGCCAGTCGCTGCCCCGCTACGTTAATCGCTCTAAATGGTCTATCAACAAATTTACATGACAAGAAGTCAGAATAAGGAATAGAAATATTAGCGTCAGGCTAGCAAATAGGAAAAATATTAAATATAAATTAAGACATATATTTTAATATGTCTCTTAAATAGATTTCCTGCTTCCAATTAGTAATCGGCACTTATAATTTGGGTTTTTTTTTTTTAACTTGCTCAGTCCTAAATTACTGACACACTCAGACATACACCATCATAACTGGGCAGGGCTTTTACGAAATCTTTTAAATGATTTTAATTTGGTTTTTTTTCCCACCACGGTCTTTACAAAAAAATCAAATATTTGCCTCTATGGTGGTCTTGCATGAAGTCTGCTTTTCCCATCAATTTTAGAATGTTTTAATGTATTTTCTGTGCTTTAGAGTATTATTTCTGTTCGAGTAATAGAAACACCAGCAGAGCTTGAAGTATAATGACGTTAAACATTGCACAGATGCGTAGCGAGTTGCAGGCTCTGCCCTAGAGAATCAGCAATCGAATGAGGAGAGAAAGAAAAGCACGATGAACGGAACCCGGGTGCAGAAATTCAATGACACGTGTTATAGGATTATACGAAAAGAAGATGCTCTCCAATAATCAATGCGTAAATCAAGCCCGTCTCCTTTCAGAGGTCCTCTGCTCGAGGCTGGAATTCTCTGGTGGGTTCGGTTCAGAATAAGTTGCAAAAACTTTAAAGCGAATTCTGAACGAGCGGCGTTGTAATTTGCTAATTAAAATACAAAAAGCATTAAATCTCCCCGTGTCCCCACATGCTTCCTGCCATTCCCCCCTCAGTTTCTCAAGGCTTTTCTTTTGGGGTTGTTTGATCTGGAGCAAAGGAGGCTCAGGGGAGACCTCCTTGCTCTGGGCAACTCCCTGAAAGGAGGTTGTAGAGAGGTGGCTGTTGGTCTATTCTCCCAAGTAACAAGCGATAGGACAAGAGGACATGGCCTCAAATTGCACCAGGGGAGGTTTAGATCGGATATTAGGAAAAATTTCTTTATTGAAACAGTGGTTGAGCCCTGGAAGAGGCTGCCCAGGGCAGTGGTGGAGTCACCATCCCTGGAGGGGTTTAAAAAATGTGTAGATGGGGCACTTCAGGACATGGTAGTGTTGAGTTGATGGTTGGACTTGATCTTAGAGGTCTTTTTCAACCTTAACGATTCTATGGTTTTCTTTGCAATTTTCATTCTGCCGTTCTTCTCCATTTTTTATGTATCTTAACAGGAGAAGGTCTTTGGTAAAAGCTGTAACGTTCCCCCAACTGACCAAAATGCTGCTCCCTTGGCAATGCTGAGCTTAAATACCTAAATATTTTGCTATTAATTCGTATGCAGCTTGTTTCTGAGTTAAAGCTTCAATCTTAAATTATCTGTTGTTTCCTATTCTCTTTTTTAATCCAGCCGATTAGGAAAATCTCTCTGCTTTGGCGTAATGGCAAACAGTTTGGCTGCATTATTTGAGAGAAAGTCAATGAGTTTTGATCATTAGTTTATTAATAAAGAGTTCCATTTAACAAGACCTAATTTAAGAAAAAACAACCTCAGATAATCTATTGTCTTAAAATATTTTATTTTTTTTTAGTGGCGGCTTGAATATCCAGAAATGATGGCACTGCTTATATTGAATCTTTCAAATTGAGAAACACTTGATGCAGTTACAAGGGGTTCACTTTTGTGTCTTAAGCAGAAATCGATAACTCGAGTAGCTGACAAGAAATAAATGAACTCTTATTTTGTATTCAAAAGTGGATTTACCTACTTGGGCATCATCGGTTTTTGCCTGTAGTGGAAATTGCTTCCCAGGATAACAGACTGAGCAGCCGGTTCCAGCAACGCACCTTCTGTTGGAAGGAAATTCTATCAATTCTTATAGAGTTTAGATCATTTGATACAAGATGTAGGATATTCACAGATGGAAAAGAACTCTGGAGAATGTGCGGTCCCTGATGCTGCTGGACCTCTGATAAACTGAGGATGCAGCAAGTTTTCTGTGGCGTTTCAGATGAGATTGACTTGGAAGGGGGCTTCAGTGAGATGTTGAGTTTTCATTGCTCCTATTAGTGCAGCATCTATAAGAATTATTTCGCTGTTTATCCTCAATCTACTGAATCCTGACTTGACAAGGCAAAAGAAATACAGTTGTGGCTTTTGAAAATATAATAGTATCAGGGCGTTGACAAACTGAGGTGCCTGATCTTTCTGCCTGACCTGTTTTTGGATTTCAGTAGTGAACTGGAGTGAGAACACCTTCTGGAAGGGTTGGTGGTTCCTTCTGCTTACTGTTGGTTTACAAGACGTATTGTTTTAAAAACCTGTTCAAGACCAGGTTGGACGAGGCTTTCAGCAACCTGGTCTAGTGGGAGGTGTCCTGGCCATGGCAGGGGGGTTGGAACTAGATGATCTTTAAGGTCCCTTCCAACCCAACCCATTCTATGAAATATTGGCTCGCAGTGCTTACTTATCTTTCTGTGGTTCATTTCATCCATGAATTGCAAAGTACCTCCATCAAATTAGCATTAAATCAAATAATGGTAAAAAAAGGACACAAATATTTATGACTTGCTACTATAGCACCAAAGATGGAAGTAGAACGTAGTCCTAAAGCTGTTCACTGGCAATTTTTTCCAGAATTTCACAGGATAAGAGTTCTCTTACTCCATTTTTATAGAAAGAAATCCACTTTGGCTCATCCGGAGCAGTCTGTGCTTCTTTCAGATTAGCGGAGAACGGGACATGTTTGACATACGCCGGAAACATCAGAAGCTGTCAGAAATGGTTACAGACATTGTTTGAATCGCTACAAATACCTGGCAGCAGTACAGATAGTCTTCAGAATGTTTGATCTTTTTGGACTGCGTTAGTTAAATGAAAAGCATGTACACAGCTCCCGAAAGAAGTCGTGCCTCTCTTTTATTCCCCTTGACATGCGTGTATGTAATACAGATTTATTTAGCATATCTTTTTCCCTTTGAACTACGACGGAATGTAAACACGAGGCTTTTCTGCGTGTTGCTAATGAATATAATAGTCGTGAATGTATTTTATTTTCAAGAAGGAAAGAAAAAAAAATCTTCGGAATCTGTTGATTTCAAAGGGGAGAAACCAGATGGTTCACCCAGAGAGGAGCAGAGTTTGGGGAGAAGTGCAGCTTTTCTTTACGACTCGTGTTGCTCCTTTCGTAGTAGCTTGGTATGATGGTGTGATCCTTCTGGCCCTTGTTTTGGGGGTAGGGTCGTAAAATAAATACCTGAGTACAAGAAAGACATTGAGGTGCTGGAGCCAATCCAAAGAAGGGCAATGAAGCTGAAGAAGGGCCTGGAGAACAAGTCTTATGAGGAGAAGCTGAGGGACCTGGGGCTGTTTAGTCTGGAGAAGAGGAGGCTCAGGGGAGACCATCTTGCTCTCAACAGCTCCCTGACAGGAGGTTGGAGCCAGGTGGGGTCGGGCTCTTCTCCCAAGGAACAAGTGACAGGACAAGAGGAAGCGGCCTCAAGTTGTGCCAGGGGAGACATGGTTGGACATGCGAAAAAATGTCTTCCCAGAAAGGGCTGTTCTGGGCTGCCCAGGGCAGTGGTGGAGTCTCCATCCTTGGATGTGTTTCAAAGCTGTGGAGATGTGGTGCTGAAGGACATGGTTTAGCAGCGGATTTGGTAGAGTAGGGTCGTGGTTGGAGTAGATGACCTTAAAGGTCTTTTCCAACGTAAATGATTGTATGAAATCAGGCTGCAAGGAACTCAGAGTCTTCTCAAGTAATTAAGGACTCAGTACTTATCTACTGCTTTTGTTGCTTCTTATTGAACCTCGTCTCTAGACAAAGGGTCTGGGAGACATTGCTAAGGAAGACGGCACAGTGGAGGCTCTTCAGTCTCCATGCTCAGGGATTTTCAAAACCCCACTGGATGGTGGTGGCGTTACCATTTCTGGACGTGTTTGAAAGCCATGTTGATGTGATACTGAGGTACATCGTTTAGCAGTGGACTTGGTAGAGTTAGGTTAATGCTTGGACTTGATGATCTTAAAGGTCTTTCCCAACCTAAACGATTCGATGTATCTCTACAGCCTTGAGGTACCAGGCCTGGCCTCTTAGCTGACTCTGCTTTGAGCGGGAGCTACGCAACCTCCTGAGGTCCCTTTGACAACCTCAGCTCTGTGTCTGCTCTCCCTAACTCATCTACCTGCTTCAGCAAGTGTCCCGCATTTTCCTTGTTCACCTTTTTACTTCTAACATGGTGGTAGAAGCTCTTCTTGTGGAAGCAAACTTAACGTCACATGTTTTGCGTAGACTAGATCCTAACTTGTTTGTAAATTCCATTTTTTCCTTTTCTCCGTTAGCCGCCTCTCGGTGTGATCTTTTTTATCTGCGCTACTCATTCTTTTAGGACTTCATTGTTCTTAGAAAACGTACCGTAGCACATTTGCTGGTAATTACAAAAGCTTGTTTTAATTACAGTTGTCAAAGACTGTGTTTTATGATGCATTGTTGCTGCTGTTTCTAATTCATAACTCTCCTCTACCTTTACAAGTGGAGATTAACATTTTTATTTTTATTTAAGTGATGTGTCTGGATCATTTTTGGCGGTTAGGAGCGCTTATGTGAATAGTGATAGCTTCAAAAAGAAATATATTTGGAGGGAATTCACAGCCAAGGGCTGTGCTCAGCTGGCAGGCCTCAACTTGCAAAAGAAACGGAAAATCTCCAGCAACGTAATAGTGAAAGATCACTTTTTGGGGATCTGCTCTCTTGCACTACTGGTGCATCCCCTTCATTCTGCCCTGCCAGCAGTTCTCCTGCGAGGCTGTCATGCTTCTGGAGCTGCTGAAGGCCAGCCCTCTGCCGCCGCTTGCTTTGGCCTAGTAATTCATTAACCTTTCCTTCAAAGAACGCGGGCCTGCCTGAAGGCCAGAAGATATTTCATGTGACCTTTCCCACGAAAAAAGCCCTCAGTGCTGTCGTTAGCATTTCATTTGGCAAATCCCTTTAGTCTTGTAAAGCCCTTGTGACAGGGTGCTCTTCACCATGCCTGGGTTCACTCACAGCCTTGAGTGTGGCTCGGGAGGCCTGGTCTCTTGGTTGTCCACTTACCCGTCCTCTGATGTTCTTGATGGGGTGATGAGGGAGTAACCATGAAGCAGCTTGCCAGAGCCCTTTCTGATGATGATTTATGAATTTACTGTAAAACCTCACTCTTGTTTTGAAGCAGATCATTCTTCCCTGCCAGAAAACTGCAAAGTGAAGCCATCTCAGCAACGTTCTGCTGTAAAGTCGGCGGACATTAATGAATTTGGGGCTTGGAGTCCACCGACAAACTGTAAGCCTGGGGCTGCTGAGTGCTTCAAGAGCTGATTTTGAGATCTGCCTACAAACTTCTCCTGAGCTACCCGATAATGATTTATCCCCTGCAGCTCCTTAAACAGCCATTATTGTCTGCGCACACCTCGAACCTTGCTCTGTCCACCCAACGGGATTCCTCTAGTTTTTAAAGAGAATTATTAACCGTGCTTTGAGTTGGCTGCTTATTTGCTCTGTTTGGCCTTAAAAAGGACAAAAATCAACGTGTATCTGGTGTATCCACCATGAGAAGGGTTTGGCTTTGTCGGGGACTGCTTGGCAACCATCTCTGCAGCCACGTATAAGGAATTTTTTTCCATTTCTCCGGTGATGGAAAATCAAACCAGTGCTACTTTTGAAAATGAAACCCCAGGTTGGCCTTCAGATCTTGATCCAGCTTCCTAGTGCTGGTGAAGAACCTGTATTAATTATTAGTGATCTATTTTTGGATTTTAATTTTGGGTAGTCTCAGGAAGATGGGCTGCCTCTCAAAGGTGACCTTCGGAAGTTGTTTTCTAAGCAAACGCTTCCTTTATTAGAGTTACTTTGTGAAGAAGCAATGAACCTGTTCCACTATCTCATTTACAACTAAAGTGCAGCATTCAGCTAATTGAATACATGGCTACTGTTAATTATTTTGTTATGGCTAATTGATGTTCACTGGGATCATGTTGCTGTGGCCCCATAAATACGATATTACCTTACAGGTTTTTATTTCTGCAGTGAATTCTCTTCTGTTGTCATATTTATATTGTCTCCTGTATAAATGAATGATTTTCATTTTATTTTAAACTTTATTGTGTCTGCGTTCCCAGAGAAATGCCAGGTGGCTATATGGAAGAAACTTTTTTTTTTTCTGAGTTTCTTACTGACCTACCAAATCTTCCAGCTCATTTCACAATATACAGAACCAAACATTCGGAGAAATGTATTATTTAATATACTTATAATCTGGGGTTTCTACTTGATCAGGACAGAAAAGCTTTTATAGGACCAGGGCAATAAGCTGCGTGATTATAGAATCATATCATAGACTCATAGAATGGTTTGGGTTGGAAGGGACCTCAAAGATCATTTAGTTCCAACCTGCTGCCATGGCAGGGACACCTCCCACTAGACCAGGTTGCTCAAGGCCCTGTCCAACCTGGCCTTGAACACCTCCAGGGAATGGAGCAGCCACAGCCCCCCTGGGCAACCTGGGCCAGGGTCTCCCCACCCTCCAAGTGAAGAATCTCCTTCTAATTTCCAATCTCAATCTCCCCTCTTCCAGTTTGAACCCATTACCCCTCATCCTACTGCTCTGCTCCAACTTCATCCCAGCCCTGAGCACGCTCAGCATCATTCCTGTCTCCAACACTCTGCAGAATTGTTATTATGTTAATTAAGCCAAATATTTCCATTAACAAACTGATCTGCAGGAATGCAGGGAATCCTCTCCATTCTGTCCCAGAGAGTTGCACAGGTAATGGCTGAAGCCTTTCAGAGGGGTTTCCCAGCAGGCATGTCATCTGGAGAAGGAGAAACCCTTCAGTCCAGCTGCACTGGGACCCAGGTTGCTCTGTCATTTGAGCACTAGGCTGAAGTAGTTTTCATACTTTTGCTTTGCATCTTAACAGGTGGATTGCTGGAAGGGGAGAAAAGGGGAGCAAATTCTCATTGCGTTTACTCCAGAGGACACAGAAAAAACCTGTCGGTACTGCAACAGCAGGTAACAGGTTTGGTGCATCCTGCAGAGCTCCCAGGGGTTTGGAAGAATTTGCATGTGATAAGAAGAGCAAGGATGGGGCACATGAGTAAGTGCAATGAGTCTCGGAGGTTCCTCTGGCAGTGGGGTAAGCCCATGGAAATTTCCAGGATGGCCATGCACAGAGGTTCTCTCCATCTTGATTCTGGTTTGGATGCAGCACACATGCAGCAATGGCAAAGAGACCTTTCGTGAAAGCACTGTGGATGAGATATCCTTCTAAGGCTCTTAGCGTCCTCATTTTTTCTGCACTTTCCTGGATTCAGGAACCATCAGTGCGGTGAAGGACAGGACAGGGCTGCAGCACGAAGGTACAGGGTGGACTTTGACGCTCGGTGGAGCGGGGAACCCACTTCAGGGCTCAGCACTGGCAGCAGGTGGCTGGCGTATGGAGCAGCAGCTTCTTAGATGGGAGCCCTGATGTTTTTCTTTATGACTCAGTCTAAGCCAGGATTATGTTGTAGGGCTGTCAGAAGCTTGGCAGAGTCGTGGAGCCCCTGGGCATTTACTGAAACCCATTCAGCTAACCACGGAAGAGCTACCTTGTTATTTATCTAAAGCTATTGTTTGCTCTCCGGTGCACTCACATGGGCTCTCCACCATCAGCGGGCGAGGGAAGGTGTGAGAGTGTCTGTGTTTATAGACGGAGAGTTTCCAATTCCGTATTTCCTGCTGTGTTTTATAGTGGCATATAGCATTGTCCTCTCTCGCCAGCCCCGAGATGGGTGAAGCGGAGCGACCGCCTGTTTGGAAAGACACCTTTCTGCAACACAGGGAGCCCTGAGCGGCAAGTCAGTGCAGGTCCTGGCAGGGTGGGGAAGCCTTTTGCAAACTCATGGGAAAATAGTTCCCGTGTGATGTGAAGCTCATTACCAACGTCAGTGCCCGACTTTTATTGCTGATTCTACCAGATGCTTGGCTGAGCCCATTTTAATCTCTTTCAAGTGGCACGGACCTAATTGGTATCTCAGAATTCCTCTTTGCAGCAGGAGCCTGATCCAAAGCCTCCAAATTGATGAGGAGTCTCCCGCCAGCTTCAGCGGATTTCAGACCTGCTTGCCAATGAGTGTCTATGAATCCTTGCACAGACCTAGCTGACCTGATCGCCTCTTGATCTGGGCAAAGTGCCATGTCTGCGCCTTAAGAGCACCTTTCTCAGACTAAAACCTATGTCCCCATTTCAGATGCTCAGCAAGCCAAGTCAGAGACCTTCACTTCTAGCACTGGAGCAAACATGGGCAAGGGAACAGAGTTCCCCGTGTTGTAATCTCTTTGCTGGATGCAGCGATCAGTGAGATAGGACACACAGCCCGGTAGAAGAGAGGCACTCTGCTGTCTGGAAGTGATGACATCTCTGAAGGTGAAGGTGATGCTATTACATAGTCTGTGGTTTAAAGAGCCACCTGACAACAATCTCATAACTTTTGCTGATGCCATTATGTGTGTAGTGAGCTCTCCCAAGGCAGCAGAGCATTAGTGAAAGGAAATACTCAATCTCTTGCCTTCAAACATCATAAACCACCCAGATTTCCTAACACCCTGAATTGCATCTGCCCACTGCTGGTGGGTGTTTGCATGGAGGGGGGTGGGCCAGGTCTACACCACCTCCCTTTAGGAGGAAAAGACAAGGAAGTCCCTCAAAGAAGGACAGAGACAGAAAGGAATGACTCCTTTTGCACTGCAAGATCTGGAAACCATTTTAGGCTGTCACCAAGACTTCTCCCTGTGGCACCCGTGGAATGGAGGTATGATGGCAGGTCTCTCAGCCAGACACCATCATGCACTGGCAGTCCCCTGCTCTCACAGGATGCAGGAGGATGCTCACGTGCAGCTGGGCAATGCTGAAATCCTCAATTTTAGCCTGAGCTTCTCCTCCCTACAGTGAAACAAGCCTGTATTTGAAGCCAAGCCTTGGGAGCCGGTCATTCATACTAAAACAAGGAGGGGAGGCGCGGGGAGGAAGGGCAGCGATGATGAGCGCTGATGGCGTGTGGGTGCTCATCAGGCCCAAGGAGCAGGTGCTTTCCTTCACCAGCGGCAGCAAAGACCTGCCTTTAAATTAATAAACATTTGTGGCTCACAGCCTACAATATGAGACCACTTTAGGAATATCAGTTGGAATATCCAATAGTCTCATGAGACAGGTAAATAAGTATTTTTAACCTCATTTCAACTGGAAGGAAGCTGATGCTAGAAAGTCAAAATGGCATTATCCCAGTCATCAATTAGGAGTCCTTTGTTGCCTTTTTCTCCCATAACCACCCTTTTTTTTTTAACAGGGCAAGTCGCCCTCCTCCTCCCGCTTTCCAGAGAAGCAGAAGCCCAGAGCAAGGAATCGTGCTCCGATTGCAGTGCTGCCCTTCCACGTCCGAGGCCCTCCCAGATCACTGGGTGTTTCTGACTTCTGCATCTAAGGACGCGATCAGTTCATTACCTAGCTCTAATTTTTTTTCCCTTGCAATTTGTTTGTTTCTAGAGCAGCAGACAGAGAGAAGTAAAGGACTCCGTATAAACACGTCAGGAGCAGGTTTCTCCCAGGCTGGAGGGCAAAGCACAGGCAATGCAACATGACAGCGTCCCACCCTGAGTGATGGGTGGGGAAAACTCCTGATGCTACTTGCGAAATGCTGTAGCTGCTGCCTGCTGCACACTCCGTTGCAGGCAGAAAAATTGCAAAACCAGCAAATATATTGTTTATCTATTTCTGAAATGCTCTTTCCCTCTTCTCCTGGGTGCTGCCTTTCCATATCTGGTTCTTCATGCAGCTGAGATTTGGGTCTTGATGGTTCTGTTTGTTCTGGCCAGGGAAGGTCATGTCCAACGTGCTACTCCTTGCCACTTGCAAAACCTCAGAGGGTCTGACCAAGCAATGACGTGCAACAACGGAGTCAAAGAATGGTTTGGGTGGGAAGGCACCTGTCAAGCTCATCGAGTCCAACCCCCCCTGCAGTGAGCAGGGACATCTGCAACTAGAGCAGGTTGCTCAGAGCCAGTCTTTGTTTTCTTTGCTAAGCTTGCCCAAGCCATTTCTATTTTCGGGATTCTTTTAAACTTGGATGTGTCATCACGGCAAGTGACAAATTTTGTCCTGAAATCCTTGGAGAACAAAGCTCCCACTGGTCACGAGAGAATTTTGTCCACGGAGGTGAAGCCAGCGAGGGGTAGGAGAGAGTGTTCCCATCTTGTGGCGAACGCCTCTGATGGAGATAACACATTTGGGAAAGAAAACTCGGCAACTTCTCCCACAGACAACATTTGTTTAACAATCTACTATACGGTCTGTAGTGCAGAGGGATCACCAAAGTGCATGTTTCTCATTAGTGCCATAACGGACATCATCGCTGCAGAAACTGAGCTGGGTGGACCAGTGCAGTGCAGAGCCTGGGACCCCAGTAGTGGTGCCCAAGGAAAGCGGTGGTGAGCATTGGTGGCCACTGGTCCCCAGCTGGTATGTGCCAGGATCCAACCTGCTTTAATAAGAGCAGCATCAGATGTGACAAATATTCCCTGGTCTGGGAGCAGGGTTGCTCTCAGACACATTACTCACTACAAGCCCAGGCTGAGGTCAGCTCTGTGGGGCTGATGACCTGCTCACCTCATTCGAGCAGAGCATCCTGGCCTCTGAGATGTGCCTTCTTCCCTACCCAGCAGACCAGGAACTTGTATGCCCATCATTAAGGCAGTGCCGGAGGAAGTGGGGTTTACACCCGCATCATACCCATGTATTTCCTTCTTTGGGAAGCAGCAGTACAGGGAGGTCAGGTCTGCTTCTGCACCTTGTCCTGATACCACATAATTCTGACAGTGCCAAACCAGACATGGGACATGGGAACCCCCTTGACTCTTGAGCAGGGATGGACCTGCCAACCCAGCAGAGCCAGGCAAGAGCAGTATTGCTGTAGGTGGGAATTAAACCTCAGAAGGTCCTTGCTGACAGCATCCAGGCTCCACATACTGCCTCCTCTAGGCATATAGGACTTGGCTGTGGATCTCCAAAGCTGCGCCTACAGTTGGGGTGAATAGCACACTTGCTGCAGCGCACAGGCCACCAGACTGTGAAAGTGGCTTTAAGCCCGGCGCTGAACAGATCCCATTTTTGGGGTGATATTGAGGCATCAGGGTCAAGGGTACAGCTCATGGTAGACTGTGCTTTTGCTAAGAAGGATTGTACCAAATGATCCTTGAGGTCTCTTCGAACTCGGTATTCTACAATTCTCCATGTGCCGTGACTGCACTGTTCTAGGTACCCAGTTTAGCTTACTTAGACCTCCCGTGAAGCCACACAGGAGCCTCCTGTGAATTCACACAGGTTTGTCTATGTGAACTGTGGTCAGCACTGTGTCCTCTGTGGGACCTCAGGCACTGCTCAGCCCTTGCACCAGGCCAAGGCATAGCCGGATCCTGCAGTTGGGTGGCTTTGGGAATAGGTTGTTGCTCATAACTCACATTGTCACCAAGGTGACAAATGTGTCTAAGGATCTTCTGGGCTCAACGGTACATGGACTGAAAGATCAGCTAACACTGAGAGGTTTGCAGTCACTAACGCACCCAATGCTGCATCCCACCATGGTCACTGTGCAAACGGGACTGGGGACTTCATCACTGAAGGCTGAGCCGAGCCCTGATACCTGAGCCAAGGAAATGCTGCAGCCAAGTGCAAACCTGCTGCCCTCAGAGTGCCTGTGGTCTGGAGTGGTCCCACTGATTTCAGTGTTAGCTACACTCATTGCAACGCTAGTTGCAGTCATGCTTCAAACAAGGCATTCCACGAGAGGAATAAACAGGAACTAGTCTTTACTAATGGGTAAATCAAAGGTTTCGGTCAGTATTGACTGATCCAGAGAGAGCTCTTCCTCCACATCTGTCATTTCTCTTGCTCTAATATTTGAACTTCAGTATATAAGGTTGTGAAGAAAACTGGGAAGCGAGAAGCTTGACGTCTTCAAGAAGGCACAAAACAAGAAAAAAGGAGAAAGTCAGAAATAAGTAGCTTTTAAGAGCTGTGGGTGAGACAGGATACATCCTGTCACTTAAAGTGACCATGTAAGGCAATCCAAGGGCAGTGTCTAAGTTGCAGGTGCTGTGGATCAACAGCATGGACATGGATTGCCTGTTACACCTTTTTAACCCCAGAAATATTAAAAGTAATTTTCCTCAATACCATACTGGGTCATTTCCCTGAAATATCTGAATTTGCCTGTGCATCTCAAAGGACTTTGCTGCTTCTCAGAAACATTCACAGAACCAGCAGTAGCTGGAAAGAAGTCCAGCAATTCTGTCTTCAAAAATAGATTTGCTTTATCTTTGTTTTCATTTCTTACAAGACAGGAATTACAAATAGGAAACATTTTTTTAGAATGTCTAGAACCAGCACAGACTTCAAACAGGTCTGCAGACACAAGTTGAAGTTAACCCAAGCTGGAGGCTGGTTGTGGATGTGTGTAAACCTTTAATACTTCTCTGGAGAAAGCAAAATGGAGGAGGTTCCTCGCTGTGGTTGGGGAGTATGATGTCTGTTAAGCTTGTTAAGCAGATTTAGGCTTGAGGTTATATGTTCCAACGTGCCAATGGCACTTGGGACTCATCGCCCCTAACTGCAGTCATCTACCTGCTCGGTGACTGCTCCGACCCAGCTGCCAGTGGAAGGAGATAGGCATCCAGAGGGGCTGATTCATCCTGACCTGACAGATCTCCAAGATAGAGGAGATGAATCACCTCCTTGTTCCTCTCTCTTTGTTGGCTGTGGGAGGAGTCCAGACAACTTGTTAAGACTAAATGGCTGATTTTCAGATAGATGCAGTTAGGTAAGAGAAATTTTACTGTGAATCCTTCACAAGTCCCAGTCATTTTTTCTAAAGTATTCCAAGTCCTGAAGATCTTTAGCAAAAATTTCTAGAATGAAAGGTTTGTAAGACACTTAGGTTTGGAGAAAGACCTTCCCTCACAAAGAGCTGTTCAGAGAAAGCCATGAGCTGCATAAGTCCATGGTGAACGAGAAGTGACTGAACTGCTGTGTCCACAGTGCTCTATGGTGTCTAATGGAGACCCTGGCCTTTGTAATCATCTTGCAAGCTGCTCACCAGAACACTGCTGGACAGAAATCCCCAGCAGCCAGTGGCATTTCTAGCTAACTAGCTGTCATGGTGATAGGGAAGAAGATCAGGAATGAAGTTAATTAAACAATAATCCTCCCACCAGCAACACCTTGCCAGCGTGAGGATAAGCTGGAGGGGCAACTGCAAAGCTGGGGTGTGTCTTCCTCGCACTTTAACAAAAATAACCATCTAGAAACTACTGGAGTGGCTGGAACAGGGCAGTTTTGCTTAGACAAAGCATAACAAACTCCATTCAGGAATCACAATAGACAGCCAGCAACATATCATCGAAACAAAAGATCACAATCACCTGACTTATGAAGCTCAGAGACTCCACCTCTGGCTCAGAAGATCCCTCAGTTGCAAATTTCTGTTGGCCACAAAAACACTCTGGGATGCATCACTGCCTGCTTGCCATGCTTAGACCCTTCTCCAATGTCCCATCACTGCCTTAGTGATGGAGAGAGGACGCTTGGC
>JAVSBS010027990.1:0-14657 GCA_033124195.1 Coracias cyanogaster | reverse complement strand
TGACCCTATAGTCAGATACTGGAATAGGCTACCCGGGAAGGTGGTTGAGTCACAATCCCTGGATGTGTTTAAGGGTCGTTTAGATGCAGTGTTGGGGGATGTGGTTTAGGGGAGAACTTGTAGAATAGAGTTTGAGGGTTGGACTTGATGATCTCAAGGGTCTTTTCCAACCTGGATGATTCTATGATTCTATGAAATAGACTAGCAGCCTGATGAGAGTGAGCAAATTTGGGAATAGGTCTACTTGGAACATTACTGCATCAGTGCTTCAGCAGGAAAAGTGCCTTTTCGTGATAACCTTTGAGTTTCCCTGTCCTGTGATCCAGCTGATTACCAGCCTGACCATATATTTTGTTGCCGTGCAATCTTAAGAGATAAGGTTAAAGATAATGTAGCTGTAAAAGTGGATGGAATGTGATGGCAAGTACAGAGGGAGTTGATTAAAAAAAAAATAAATTGAAGATACAGGTTCAACTAGATGTGCGTGATACTTTCTCTGAAGTTAATGGTAAGACTGTCAGTGTTGCTGCCATGGGTCTGCGCTCTGTCAGGATGGACGCTGGAATCCCAACCCGAGGTTGGAGGGAGCGAGGTCTTCCCTGTCCTCTGGCTTGCACAAGTCATGCGATGAGGCGGAGGCCATCTGCTCGCTCACCTCCCCCCTTCATCACAACTCCTTTACAAATTAGCCAGATCCAGTCCGGCCAAAATGGAATGGAGAAGATAAAGATTTCTTTGTAAAGGAGTCTCCTCAAGGACATAACCTGCTGTCTTCATGCTTGTCTTATTCTTGATTTTGTTTGATCAATGTCTTTTAAAACCTAATACATACTTTCTTTTGTGTGTTCTTTTCAGATTGGGGCATATGATCAACAAATATGGGAAAAATCAGTAGAGCAAAGAGAAATAAAGGTAATAATATAATAGCTTTTTTTTTTTTTTTTTTTTTTTGGCCAGTTATCAGCAGTGCTGTCTGTGGTTGTGGATGCTGATGTAATTTACTGTGGATGTGGTGGTATTTAATACTGGTAAAGTAAACCTAGACTTCTGGAGTGTAACCAAATGTAACCAGCACACCATGCTCTGTTTATTTTACATAATTAATAACTCTACAGCATTTAGTGTGCTGCTCCCTTCTCTATCTCAGTACATTTTTTTTTTATTTTCAGTTATCTTAAGCCAGGGCTTAGTTGTTACAGCACCTGTGTCTTTCACTTTCTTTGTGATGAATTCTAATGTCAGTTATCCGAGCTCTCTTTACTTTCAGTTAGTTACCTTATACCTCCAGTTTACTTTTCCTGCTTTATGATGCTGTCATTGTTTTGTACAGTTTATTAGACTGGTAAGTACTTCAGGCTTCGTTTACCTGAACAAGCAGTTTAACAGCATTCTTTGCATTTTGGTTTAACTAACAGTGCCATCAATGTCCGCCACATTGGTAAACTGTTTTGGCAAAAAGAAAATCAATCCTATATCTGATAGATTTATGGATTGTATGTTGTGTCATACTCCATGATGCTAAAGTTAATTTAATTAACATCTTCTTGCAATTAACCAGTTTTTCTTCAAATACTGCACACAAGAAGTATACTATTACTGCATGAGTTTCAATGCATTGCTAATTCTTAACGTCAGCAAAGTGTACTTTGCTTCAGTGTCCCTGAGGTGGTGCTTCCCTCCCCAGTGCTTACACAGCCAGGCACAACGTGCCCCTGAGCGCAGCAGCAGCTGCGGCAGGCAGGAGCACTGCTAGAACGAGCTGGAGTCTGTCCCGGGAAATCTGCGTCTTGCCTGCAGCGTGCACAGGCACTTCACTGAAATGTTCTCGGCTATCAGGATGGCTAATTTCAAGCTGAGACCCTGGCGTGTTACTTGTTTTCAGGGTCCTTCCCACGACCGTGAAAACCACTCGCTGTTGCGACAGAAGTTATTGTAACTGCTATATAATAGGGCATTATCCAATTTATTGCAAATAATGCCTTGTGCTTATTCAAAAGTGCATCTCATTTGGCTCGGAAGTCCAGTAACTAACAAATTAATAATGAGTCTATATGAGTTTGTCTTGACCGAGTTTAGTGTAATAAGAGTAACATCGATCTTAAGTTCATGTACTGCACATGAACGCTTTAATCTCAAAGCTACTACAGTACTGTTTATAAATGAACTTCACTAAAAATCTAAAAAAATTACTATTTTTTAGTAGAAAATATGTTTCTGCTACTAAAAATTTATCATTTAGTTAGGACTAAGTAGAATATATTAAGATTAATTTTGAAATTTGTGCAAAATAATTTTTACAATATTAACCATTTTTAAGCATTTTAATTTGAATTTTATTTTTGCTATTAGCTAGCTGAAATGTGTTTGGTGCTGAATAGAAATTATATGAACTAACCGGAAGTGTCTGAACAGTATTAAGCATGATGAATTTTTTTTTTAATTAATCTTGGTTTGAGACACTGCTGTTTTCCACATATCATAGAATCATTATGGTTGGAAAGGACCACCAGGATCATCAAGTCCAACCTTCATCCTAACATCTCTCTAACCACTAGATCGCAGCCTCAAGTGCTACATCTACTCGTTTTTGAAACACCTCCAGGGATGGTGACTCCACCACCTCCCTGGGCAGCCTGTTCCAGTCCCCAACCACTCGCTTAGTAAAGAATTTCTTCCTGATATCCAGTCTAAACCTCCCCTGGCACGACTTGAGGCCATTTCCTCTCGTTCTAATATATACAGATGTTTGTGATGCATTAAGAGAGTGGAAAAAGTACACCTTAATAAATGGAATTCTTTCGCCATGTGTGGCAAAAGGTATAAAGACCAATTCAGTGTAGTCCATGAACACGGAAAGTGTTTGAGATTTGACAAACGGAATTTTTAAAGAGGGTATGACCACTTCTTTTCCTATTTAACATGTGTCAAGTCATAGTGTTGATTTTTTCGTTTTCAAGAAAGAATTTTGAAGAATATAGCATAATTTTATCCCAAGTGGTAATTTTTTCCCAGGATTGTGCAGGTGTTTCCAGGGGGTTGTTTCTTCCAAGAGGTACATACATCTTTAGTTAGGCTTTCAAGAAAAAATATTGTGACCAATAAGCTGTGCTACATTTGAAAATTCGATCATTCAACATTTTATTTCTAAGGTTTAGATCTTTTTATGAAGTAGACTGGCTCATTTAACGCAAGATTTCGCAAGAATCTGTAGCTAGTTCTAGAATTGTAATAATTTCCAGTTCTAATTATGGGCTTGTTTTCTAATTCCACATAAAATTACTGCAGTTTTAAGACTGCTGTTCTGTAAAAATCTTGCACATTCAGCTCTTTGCAGTGCTAAGTCTACAATACTCTTTTTTTTGTATTTGTGATTCTCAGAGCACATTTTGTCCTATCCATGTTTTAGTTCTATGTGTTAATTTTGTTTCTTTTCAAGCAAACTCTGATTTATCTAACAGACACATCAGATGGTGACTATTCATCTAGTTCATTGTGAACAGTCTGATTTTTAAATTTTTTGATGCACCATGAAAAATAAATCCAGTTGAATTTTTATGCGAGAAATATTTTGAGCTACACTTCCCCTATTTGAACAATTTGCTTGATAGTGTTCTTATAAAGACTATCATTACCAGATTTCACTGACCTTTCTCTCATTGATAATCATTTCACTGTTATACTTAAATCTGAATTTGATGTTGACTTTTAAGTAATGTTTTTTACATGTGGCTGAAATATGACAATAGTGGAAATCTGCAGTTTACCAGTGAATTTAACTGTTTTGGAATGAAAACAGTTAAACCACTTCTATTTGTACCTGAAATATTTGCTTGAAGTACTGTATTTTACTCTGTATGAGTTGTACTTTGTGGAATTATTATTGGCTGATGTGACCAAGAGCCTAATCTAAAGGGCTCAGAATAAACTCACAGCTGTCTCTGAGGGTTGCTGTTTCTAAAAGACAAAATAAGCTTGCTTTTTTTTCCCTGCTCCTTTACTATTGTGTGGGGGTTTTTTTTTTCCCCTCTTTTTAATCGGCTGTTCTATGTTCACTATGAAGAAAAATTCAATACTTTTCCAGAATTTGTATTTCTGACAGTGGAACTTGCTGATTAGTGGCTCTTCCTTTACATCACGATTTGCTATCTAGGTTTGGAATCAAGGAGTTGCAATGTAAGCATTTTGTGAGGCTTAATAAACATCTAAGGAGAAAAGAGATTCAGGAAAGTAATTTGTTGCAAAAGTTCTGAAAATCTAATATAAATGTATTACTAATTCTTGCAAGTGTGTGCATATGTTGTCTGCATAATCCCAAACCATGGGAGATGAGTGCTCAGTGCTTAAGTATGTTTGGAAAATTACCTGATGGGTCAGTAATTGATTGGGTTTTGTTCAGATTGTATGGTGTGTAAAAGGGCATTGATCGTGCCTTGTTCCTTGGAATGTTTAATTTTATAGTACTTCAGATATATGAAGTTGACATATTTGTCCAAATTTTCAGTAGCAGTATAGGTTACATGCAATTCCTGACCACATCAATATATTTTCTTTTATAATATCTGTGATCTGCATGAATATATTTTGATAGTATTTGCCTATTGCAGGGTTTGAGAAACAAACCAAAGAAAACAGGACATGTGAAACCAGACCTCATAGATGTTGATCTTGTAAGAGGTAGGTCCTGAGCTAGAAAAAGCTTAATTTCTCAGTATAAAAAATAACTGCCATCCTATGTCTCCTTAGTAAGCATTAAAAAAACCCAATCAACCCAACAACGCTATGTAACTCCTCTCTAAAGAAAACAGATAGGAAATATTGTTAAAAGATGACTGCTAGATTAAAATGAAGGCCTAAAATCTTGATTTAAATTCTGTTGTATAGATTTAGATTTTGAAAAAAAGAAACGCGTGGATTGTCATGGATCAAAGTTCTGGAGTTTTTAGTTCAGAAATCTCCTGTTGCCCTGCCTGCATTCAGAATTCTTCCAGATCTGCTGATGTCTAGAGGAAAGGTTATGCTGAAATTTTTTGAGAGCAAAAACTGTATAGACCGTGGATAGTTCTTGCCTATTTTAAATAACAAAACAACAAGAGAAGGTCAGATGATATGAGACTTTTCAAAAAGTCTTTATTTAGTCTTTATTTTTATCTTTATTTAATTTCCCTCGTGCCTCATGAAGGCTAGGGAAAATATTATTTAGCATTTTTGTTTTCCATGAGCCCAGCAGCCAGCACAGTCTCCTGAATCCCCTCCAGGTTGTGCTCTTTGAATTCGGTCTCAAATTAACTGAGGAAGTGCCTGTTGTTCTCACCCTTAGAGATACCCAAGCACCCTCACACCCAGAGCTGGCCCTTAGAGACCTGCTCACCCCTTGCTCCCAGACAGCTTCACCCCTTCACCAGTGACTCTGCCTTGATCTTCAGTAGCACTCGTGTGCTCACTTGCACACCCGCGCTCACTCAGTTTGCTGACACCATGGCCCCACACTCTGACATCTGACTCCTGGTGCTGGCACTCAGCCCTCCCATGCTCACAGAATAGACCACCCCTCGCCCAGGAGAGAGTTAAAGGAGGGTAGTAATGAGATAGTACAGACCATGCTGATCAGGGTTGTGGCACAGCCCGACAAGCACTATACTAAGCACTAGCTATTTATGCATGACCAGTACTTCTTATCCCTTTACCCCGCAATTTCCCCACACCACTAAACCCCTCCTTTCTCCCACCCTTCATTTCTTCCCTAAACATCCCATAGTAAGTCCTGTGCAATCTAAGATTCTTTGCCCCTGCATCCCATAATGAGTCCCACACCCCTTTCATCTGAAAGATGATCTGGAGAGCTGTTCCCAGTGGCTCATGGTGACAGTAAGGGCCCTTGTAAAGGTGTTCCTTTCTTGATTTGGATTCCTGCCTGCCCTTGTGCTTCTGTCCTGCTCTGGGCTTGTGGAGATAAGCCTTCGAGGGGCTCCAGAGATGGATTCTTCAAGCAGGGTGTTATTTGGGCTTCTGCTCCTGCTATTGTCTCTTTGAGTTCCTCTGTGGGTGTGCAGACGAGCTCACTAATGCCAGTTCTGCTTCTAAACAATAGAATCATAGAATTGTGTTGGTTGGAAGAGACCTTAACAGTCGTCAAGTCCAACTGTTAACCCAGCACTGCCAAGTCCTTCATTAAGTCATGTCCCTGAGCGCCACATCTACACTTTCTAAATCCCTCCAGGGATGGTGACTCCACCACTTCCCTGGGCAGCCTGTTCCAGTGCTTAACAACCCCTTCTGTGAAGAATTTTTTCCTAATATCCAGCCTAAACCTCCCCTGATGCAACTTGAGGCCATTTCTTCTTCTCTTATTGCTTGTTACTTGGGAGAAGAGACCAACCCCAACCTGGCTCCAGCCTCCTTTCAGATAGTTGTACAGAGCGATAAGGTTTCCCCTGAGCCTTCTTATCTCCAGGCTAAACAACCCCAGTTCCTTCAGCTGCTCCTCACAAGATTTACTCTTGAGACCCTTCACCGGCTTTGTTGCCCTTCTTTGGAGGTGCTCTTTCTTGTAGTGAGTAGCCCAGAACTGCACACGGTACTTGAGGTGTGGCCTCACCAAGTGCCAAGTACAGGGGGACAATCACTTCCCCAGTCCTGCTGGCCACACTATTTCTGATACAAGCCAGGATGCTGTCAACCTTGGCTGGCTTCCCTGCTCCTGAGGCTAGTTCTCAGTTGGGCAGATACTCCTCTGTACTTCTCAACCTTACTCCATTTACCTGAATGGTGTGGCTGGAGCATTTTACAGATGTTGATGTTTTAGATCCACTTGCTGTATCAGGAAAGGGTTCTGCTGTGCCTGCACGGGCATGTGGAGTTTTCATATGACTTCTGTTACTTCACATCAAGTTTCTGATACCTTAGTGAAACAAAATAATTTTTAGTTTATTTTTAAATAATTTTGACGTAGTAAGAAATGGCAGTGTTTTGTTATTCACGCATTCCAAAATCTAGGTATTTGTAGAAGTTTTGATAATGTCAGTCACGAGGACACCAACAATTTACACAAATTTTGTATTGAGGAGATAGTGGAATCGTGGAAGTATGAGATTTATTCAAATAATTATGTTTAATAATTGCGGCTTTAAATTAACTACTTTGCTATTGAACATCTGAAGTTATTATTAGCCGTAACAATGAAATATATCAACATTTTTTTCTTTTTTCTTTTTTAAAGGATCTGCTTTTGCTAAAGCAAAACCTGAAAGTCCTTGGACGTCTCTGACCCGCAAAGGAATTGTGAGAGTTGTTTTCTTTCCATTCTTCTACAGGTGGTGGCTACAAGTGACATCAAGGGTCATCTTTTTCTGGCTGCTTGTTCTTTACCTTCTTCAAGGTAGAGTTGGATTAGAGGATCAGCTTCAACTGAATGCCTTATTTTAACCATATGCAAGCTGCTATATGTTACTCGGTTCACTTTATGCTGTTAAGGTTCATGCTAAAATTCTTAGAAAATACTGAAGTGACGCATTCCCAAGCATGTGTCTTTTGGGTAACATTTCTTTTACATATATAAAGGGGGGGCATGCTGAAAATGTAAGAATTTTCTCACAGGCTTTCTTCAGCATTGAGCACACATGTTAGTTTACCATCTCTGTATGTAGTTTAAGTCTCCAGGACTATCTAATGTAGTTATGGACTAAGCAGTGTCAAAGAAACCTTTAGCTCAGGAGGTGCATTTTGTCTCGTGCTTTTGGTCTTTCTGATACTTGTGGAGATCAAGAGCTCTGATCAAGAACCAAGCAAGTCCAAACCTACCGAAGCTTGTGCAGCCTGGTAGGATGATCTGTTTGACCAGTTTCCAGTTGTCCTTCCATGTGTTATTTTGCCACATCAGAGGCAGTGAATCTATCTTACGCTTTAGTCAGACCTAAGCCGTGTTCCTGAATGACTGGCAGATGAGAGGCCTGTTGTCCTGTGTGCTTCTGCTGACTTTTTGCATTGAGATGGGGATACTATGCGTCTTAATTTTTTATTTCCTAGATTATAGAAGGACTTCTGGGCAACTGTTAACAAGCAGAAGACAATTCATAGCTTTTGAGATGCGCAATCTTGAGTTCTAGTAATCTTTGTGGTTCTCTTAATTATATGTAATACATAAAAGAAAAATTAGAAAGGGAAGAATGTAATGTAGTGAGTCAGTATCTAATAGAAAGTCACCAAAAGAATCAGTGCAAAAGAATCAGAAGCACGTACAACAGAAATGGAACAGAAGGTTAATGAAAGTTGGGAGCAATTTAAGTATCCTGAGAAGCTAAATGACTGAAGTTTTCCACTGAAATCCAATTAAAATCCAGTATTACTTTTTCAATTTTGCCATTTGTCCTTGCAGTTATGAATCACTTTATCATTGGAAATTGTATTTAAAACAAAAATGGAGTTTAAAAAAAAAGACAACAGTGCTTCTTGTGTGGTGATGTTAGCAGCTATAAAATGAATTTCACAGTGTCAGCACCCAAAACTTGAAATATTGACAAACATTCCTGTGGTCTCCTATCAAAACTTTTCCTTATCCACATTTCTAAGATAGCTCCTTAAGAAGTATTGTTGCGTATGTTAGTATTTGTGTATAGTGTGTAAGTGATCCCATAGTCTTAATAATTCTAATCTCATTTATAGTAGTTTAGGTAGTAAAATACTTAAATTACAGTTCATTTGTTACTGTGTTCACAGGTGGCTTATTTTGAGAAACATGATTATAGTAATTTTTAATGTTCTCATTCTTAAATTTATTTTAAAAATATACTAACACTGAATTTGTGGAGCCTTCATAATACTCTAAAAGCAGTGAGCAGTAAGGTGATGCAGATTCCAAGTTTAAACAAGTTTTTTAGGGCATTAATTACATATCTATCTTGTATTTTAACTCTTTTCCCTCAGATTTCTTGGGATCTATGATGTGCTGAAGTTATGGTTGATTGCATTGTTTCCCTAATCCGTAGTCATTAATGTGACAAAATATTTCTGGTATTTCTAACATTATGAATTAACAAATACTGGAAAAGAACTAATAGTATTCCACATGACACTATAATCCAACTTATCATTGAAATTGTGCTGAATTAACAGCAGAGTTTTTGATGCTTTTTGAAATAAATTGAAAGACTTAAAAATGTACACTTAAGTGAAATTAAATTCACAAAATTTTAAGTTGGAAATTATTCACAATAAACTCCCTCAAGCCTCTCCTTCTAGCACTCCTATATACCTTTTGCTTATATTTTAATCAGAAGTTGAGCTCAGTTACTAATTTCATACTAAATCAGAAAGGCAGCACCAAAGTTTCAAGGATCTATTATGAAGACTTAAAGACAAAACCCTTCAAATACTAGTGGCCATATTTCTGCCCTGAATCTGAATTTTGTATTGTAGCTCACACTTTCTGTTGTCGTGACAGATTCTCACTGACACTACGTAAAATGATCTGACTTTATTTTGTTCATGTATACTTAGTTAAATTATTTTATTTAATTATGAAGTATTTTGTATAGAGTTAGGAACTGCATCAATTGGAATTATTGCTTTGAAATTTATTAGCTTTGGCATAATACTTGCTAGCATTTACATAAGTCTACAGAAAATAATTATTTCCTTGGCTGTAGATTTAAAGTACAGATTTTATTTGCATTGGTTTCCTTTAATATGAAGTATGATTAGCAAAATGTGTGATAAGAGAGCTACAGAGAAATGTTTTTTGTCCAAGGTCATGGAACATGTCAATGAATTAAGGCCGAAGTAAAACCTTTTTCTTCTGACTCCTTATCCATTTAGTTTATAGCATTACCTCATTTGTACTTTAAAAATTTTTCTATATTCTAATAGGAAAATGAAGTGAGAAATTACAGTGTGTATCTCTATTGTGTATTTCTTAGGTATGAAACAAGAAAATTTAATAGTGATATGATGATTGGTTATTGTGGTGAGATATGTATGTATACATTTCTAAACTTGGTAATACAAATATTTCAAAGCTTTTAATGCTACAAAAATAAATGCTTATTGGTCTTTGAAAGGTACAGTTGCTTTCTTGACCTAGCTTTTTGCTCTATGTGATACAATTTCATTTGTGTCTGTTTCGCAAAATTAACCATTGTAATCTAGAAAAGTACAAGTCCAAATGCTATAAATAATTAAAGGAATAATTAAAAGTGTGACAAATTCTGTTCCAAGACCTAGCTGTTGGTAGGAGCAATTCTAGGGTAATCTGAACTACAGCTTATTGACACACTATGCAGGAAGAAGTTCATCGATTTCCTTCCCATCCTACTGAAACAACCAAGAGATTGGTAATGTTGTCTTAAATCTGTGTGAAACTTCATGGTGGGAATCTGCAATCCACAGATTTGTATATTCTGAAATAATATTATTTCTTCTAGATCACTCTGCTTCACTAAATCTTTTTTAAGTAGCAGAATAAGTCTTGTAGTGAGTTTTGAAACTATTTTGTGGAGACCTACTCCTGGAAATCATTTCACGTGGATCTGTGGAGGTCTGTGTTCTCAGAAGTGTATGTTTATCCATATTGTATGGTGGCAGTCAAAACTGGCTATTTAGTTACACTTTATACCTTATGAAGCTGATTGTATGCTTGGGAAACTCAGATCAGCTCATTTAGAAAGAGGTAACATTGTCTGTACCTTTTACTATCTGTACTTTTAAATAAGTTGGATTTCTGATTGATGCATACTGTATTTCTGAGAAACCTCATACAGCAAGAACTTAGCCCACATATAGTAATAAAAGGTGCCATATGTGTTCAATATAAGACTTCTGTGCTTTAATTTAGGAAAAAGACTGATAGGAAACTAGAATTAGATTACCACAATCACAAATAATTACGTTTTGTATGTTTATCATGTTTCTAATGGTTACCTTGCTAAAGATTATTTAATGAAGAACATATCTAATCTCTTTAGTGGAAAGCATTGCTTCCAGGTATCTGCTGTGTTAGATGTGGCTTCACGTGATATATTTTAGACCTTTGTATGTGGCACTAAAATTTGCATATGGCTGTGTTTTAGTAGAGAACTGTTAAAGCTGTTGAACTTTTACCATGTATTTCTTGTGCTAGGAGTAGGTCTAAGTAATGGGACTTTCACTTCTTAGTGATACAAGAATAAAACCAAGTTCTCATGGGGTGTGTGGATCTCAGGCACAGAGAATTATTCCCCTGTTCTGTTTCTGAATTGTTTCTTGTTGTTTTCTTTTTTCTTGATAGCTTCTCTCAGATGAGTTACAGAACACAGCACTTCAAGGCACAGAGGCAGAGCAACAAGAACATACAATAAGCAGAGAAAAGAGGGATTCCCTCTTCTGTCTGTTGCATGTCTATTGGATGTTTTTAGATTGACCTGAAGCCTGTAAAGATATTTCTGAGTTGTAGAAGTGTCTGGGCTCTGAGTACAGGAGCAAGAAGAGCTGCGTGGTGTGATCTATGTATGAAGGGCTGGTTATATAGAGTTACAAAAATTAACAGCTAACTATGGAATTGGTATCTGCCACTTTTCCAACCATGAGTGCTAGTTCGAGTCCTGGTCACTTCAGTTGAACTACCTCCACGGCTTGTCTGTGATCTCACCTCTTTGCTAGAAAATATACACACAAGTATATGTGAAATGTATACAAGGCTGCACTTATGCATGTCTGTCTATCTATGTGAGCAACTTTGCCCTTTGAGTGGAATACAGAGTTAAAAATGCATTCTGATAGAGAATATGAAGAGGTTCTAGTCTCAGGTCTGTTGGTCCTTGGCAGTGTCAAAACAGATGTATGGTTCCACAGAACCACAGGCTAGTTGAGGTTGGAAGGGACTTTTAGAGAAGTGAAGCAGCAACAGCTAGAACAGGTTACTCAGGGCTGTGTTCAGTCATGATTTGAACATCTCCGAGGATGGAAAGACTTCAACCTGTCTGGACAACCTGCTCCTGGTTTGATGAGTCCTACTTGTTGGGTTTTGCTGCGTCATTATAGATGATAAATAGTTAAATGTATTTGGGCTGCTTTCAGGATGACATTTGCTTTCTGTTTTTGTCTCCTACTGAAGTTTCACCTTAATTTAAATGACAGATTTAGCTTTCCAGTGCTTCTCCCCCACCCCCCTTAATTCATTGTATTGCCTTTTTTTGAGCAATAGCTGGAGTATCACAAGTGTAAAAGAAGAGATGGGTATTAATACAATGGGCAACTGTTTAAATCTCTGTTACTGGCTATTTCATTACAATCATAATTGTGTCCTCTCAAAATTACATGGGTTGGTTTGAAATGCACATAAAGGACTACATCTGATGGTTTCTGTTTTTAAGGAAAGCCATAATAAGAAGTTGGCCATTACAGACATTGCAAATGTTGAACTCAACTTCATTTCCCTTCTTTTCCAGTTGCTGCTGTAGTGTTATTCTGTACAGCCCAAAGCCCACATAATATACCTCTGACTGAAGTAATTGGGCCAGTATGGCTAATGTTGCTACTGGGAACTGTGCACTGTCAGATTGTTTCAACACGAACTCCTAAGCCACCTCCCAGCACAGGGGGTAAAAGAAGAAGGTATAGTCTGTGTTGAAGTATTTATTGTTTAGGATTGCTAAAATATTCTAAAGAAGGTGCATGAAAAAATGTAGGGGTTTGCAGTCTCTGCTTTGCAAGAGATAAGAAACTGGTGCTCTGTTTTGATCTGAAACTTTAAAGTGGGGGCTTATTTGATGCTTTTTAACTTTTCTGCATTGACTAATGTGTTCATTGTTTTATTTGAATTTTAATGCATTGAATCAGACATTTTGCCTCAAAACAGTTTCCATCTGAATAGTGATGGAGTGGCAGTATTTTTTATCACTACAAATTTAGTTTTACAACTCTGCAGTAGTGACTAGTGATCTCTATGGAAAACATGCATTAAAGGAGGTGCGATTGGAAGCGTAGAACTGAAGTCTTCCAGCACTTCACTGGGTGTGGTTTGTTTCAGTGAATTGTCCCATTAACATGGGAAAACCTGCAGTAGTGAATTTTGCAGGTCTAAGCCTCTGATGATGATTAAGTGTATTTTGGGTTTAAGGGTTATGATAGTAAATGTTTATGCTTAGTTTTAGTAAGTAGACTTTATTAAATTGATGTGATAAAATGCTAGCAATGTTTTGAGATCTTGCTTGGTTTTGCATGCTTAAACTGCTGAACACATTATAGAACTAGTAGATTGCACTTATAAAGCTACCTTCCAATTTTAATCTCTTCTGATGAAGGAAATTAAGGAAAGCAGCACATTTGGAAGTACATAGGGAAGGAGATGGCTCTAGTACCACTGATAACACACAGGAGGGAACAGTGCAGAGCTACGGTACAAGCACCTCTTGCAGTATTGGCGCTGTCTTCAGAGATATCTGGCATGCTGCTTTCTTTTTATCAGGGTTTGTATTTATTCAAGGCTACGTATGTGTTAGAGATGCACTATCCCTTTTCTAAATAAACGTTGATGTAATGATTAAACTTTTGTTGATCTAGTTTTTGTGCTTAGTAGTAAACTCATCTCAGTATTTGAACATGTATTAATGTGTTGTTTCTTGACTTTGGCAAATGCTGATGCAATAATTTTGAAAAGGTACTGAGTTAACTTTTAGTTAAATTATGTTTTGGTGTAGGAGTACTCTGTATGGGCTGTCAAGAACTAACCAACTCAGTTTCTCAGTTTCAATTGAAAGAGAAAATGCAACTGTTTAATTTTACTTTATTACATTGCCTGCTTAATGCTCTTGAGAGAATGGTTGTTGAACTCTATCACTGTCATCAAATCACACACTTTTTCTGAAGGAAAAGCCTTCAAGATTTGGGTAGACACAGCCTTTACTATATAAATGAACATTGAAGGTGCATTTTCTAATGAATGAAAGAAACGTAACTCTGTTACATTCCAGAGCTGTTTTGCAAGTGATTGATCTGCTAATGCAGTGCTCTGGGTAATTAAAAAGTTTTTTAAAAAAGTGTTCTGTAGCAGTCTGTGATCAAGATATGATGTAGACACAACATTGTGAGTGCTATAGATCAGCATTTATTAGCAAGAGAAAAGATGGTTATAAATTAGTATAAAATTGAGAAAAGGGATACTGCAAGTTATTATATTGATGTTTTGTTGTGCATGCTGCATCTTAAATATGGCAACACTAACATGTCTGTCATACTTGTGATATGTGCTCTTAACCACCAGTAAAGCTTATCTCATGTTACATTCCAGGAATATCTAGTTGAAACTTGGGAGAAGTGTTAAAAATGTTTAAAAATATTGCAAGAGGAGAGTTCTTTTTTTTTTTTTTCCTCCTGTTTAGCTTAAGCTAGCTTTGACAAGCCGCTGTTCTTTGGGTGTGTATGCATTGCTTTCTGGTATGTTTGGAGTGTGATCTTGTAAACTTCTGGATGTTTTCCCTTCCAAAGATACTGATCTGCAATAAGAAGAGGAGTGTTGGAAGATTCATTTTTTTTCCTTACTTTCCCTCATATTGGGCTCAGGTTGTGTTCAGTTGAGAAGGGCTGTGTGGGACTTGCTCTAAGGGTTTGTTTAAACCATTTAATGAGAGGTAGTGTGTGTGTATGTGTATATATATATATAAAAATAAAGCCTCAGTGATGACTGCTTA
>JAVSBS010027989.1:16557-27510 GCA_033124195.1 Coracias cyanogaster | reverse complement strand
GTTTTCTTTTCTAATCCAGAAGCCTCTCTCTCATTCCCTTCCTCTCCCATTTGGGAGGGGAGGGGGCCATAAGTCTCCCTCCCTTCTCCTCTCTCTCTTCCTCTATTGGGGGCAGGAAAGAAGGGTTAACAGAGAGCGTCTGTTGTAGGTCTGGTGGGTTGAACCTAAACCTCGACACTGATGAAGCACAGGAGGTGTGTAGATGTTTCATATTTGACTCTCAGAAAATACTTTTTCTTTCTTGGTTTTGGATAGGTTAAATTCAGGTCTGGTATTTTCATAGGAGTTCTGACTGGTTAATCATGGTGTCTGGTCCAACTCCGCTATTATTTTCTCATGTCTACGACATGGAAATTGCCCGCTAACTAAATGGAGATAAGCCAAAACCTTTTTCTCAAGGATATTTCTGTTGGCCTCCAGCCTCAGCCTGTCACTTCACTCCTAGTTCTTTCCCAATAAAAAATGGCTAGTGCTTCCATAAGTGTTGAAATCTTACCTTACTGTCTTCCTGACTGCAGGCACTAGCACAGGTAGAGAATGCGTCCATTGTGCCTTTACTTCAATCCACGCCTTTTATTCAGAAACAGTCCCTTTTTCTTTCTGTCGGCATACCAAATAGAACATTATCCTTGTCATAATCATAAAAATGTTGAAGAATTGTTTCAGAAAGGGTTGCTTCACCACTGTAGGGCAGCATATGACTGCACAACTCACACTGTGCTGCAGTTCAGGTGGTGCTGTGTGTTTTCTTTACTGAAAATGTAAGTGCAGCAAGCCCTTTAATTAATACAATGACCACACTTAAACAAAGACTGCATCTATTGAAGATCCTACAACAACTTATTTCTGAACAGGGTTTTTGGCCTTTCCTACTAAGCGATTTCATGGACTGCATGGAAGAGTGTATGATTTCTTTTTACTATTTTTCACTTAGAAACTGAATGAGAATAAAGGGCCTTCTAAATAATTAATCAGCAATGCTCTTGGCTTCCCTCCAAATCCCAGAACACACCCCCACCCTCCCCTTTCTCACAGTTAAACTCTTACACAAGCAAAGCACTAGAGTCAATCTGAAGAGAGACAAAGAGACTCTGTTTCTCTCACATGGTCTCCATGTCAGTAATGCCTATCTCCTTGCCTCAGGTCAGATTGTACGATCAGTTTTCATTTTAGATTTATGCCCGCTTCATTAATCTGTAACTTCCCAGTCCCTCCCTTTGCTGGGGGCCCTCTTGGCCTGTTGCTTTCATTCAGTCCCCAGCTCAATCCTTTGGGGCCCTCTCTCGCAGCATCCCCAAGAACAGCTATACTGAGGTCTTGAATTTAGCACAACCACTGCTCCAGGGATGCAGCTTCATGTACAAGGGAACAAATCCTGGGTGGTTACCGGCAGCCTGAGAGCTTCAGGAACAGAGAACTGGGCTCGTGCTGCACAGACCTCTCTGCTGCCCAGAAATGGAACTGCTAACTCGAATGCCAACAGTGTTATTTATAAGGACTGCAGTTGGTTTATTAAATTTTTTTTTTTATCAAAGACTTCAGGATTTTGTCTTAGGCTCGAAGTAACAACAACATGTTTGCAATGGCAAAAGGCAGAAATGTTATTAAATGTCATTAATATTATTCTCCAGGAAGTTTTGGGTTACATGCTGATTTACACCAATGCTAGTTCTAAAACCTTCCCACTAAAATCTGGTCCTAAAATTCTTGCTACTTCCCTTCCACCAAAGTTATCTTTCCCATTCTTTCACTTGTTTTTTTTCTGCTTATTAGGCTTTTTATTCTACCATAGCATTTGCTTATTACTATCAACTTGTTGCTGTTGTTCAAGATCCTTTTCAGGCTTCAGGAAGCGGGGGGGGAACTGCTGTCACTCAGCTGCAGTCGGAAGAGTTGAGGATCACATCCACATATTTTTCCCTCTTCCCTTGCAATCGTGTCTAATTGCTGCTGCGCTGGGAGGCCTTGGGAGGTTTTGCAGGGTAGGGAAGTTTGCTTTTAAATTTCCATTGGCTTATTTTTTCCCTCTGACTTTTATGGCTCACCCGCCCCCCCCCCCCCCGACCGTACCCTGTCTTCTGCCTTAGCTGTCCAGCAGTGACTAACCGGGGGTGAGCTGGGACACAGCAACCTCCACCTCATTGGGAACCACGCCACGGGTGGTTCTACCTTTCCGTATTTCATTTTTACGGCCGAGAAGGCCGGCTCCAGCCAGAAGCAGCGCCGGGCCCTGGCCCAGGCCGCGCTGCCGCCGACTCCTGGGGCACGTCCTGGGCCGGGGGACGCTGTGGGACAGGCAATTCCCCACCGTCCCGCAGCGGCGGAAAGGTGACAAGTATCACGCCCCGGCCACCCCCGGCCCCGGGGGCCGCCGCGGTGATCGCCCCTCGCCCCGCCTCGGCCCGGCCCGGCCCGCCCCTGCCCGGCGATGGCAGCAGCTCCACCCGCCGCCCGCCATTCCGCGCTGCTCCGCCCTGAGGGGCGGTCGCGGCCTGGTTCCGGCCGTCGGCGCGGCTTTTGTGGCCCGGGACGGGACGGGAGGAGCCATGGAGGACGCGGATTACTTCGAAGGCAGCGCGGCTGAGTGGGGGAACGAGGCGGACGGAGGGACGGTGAGCGCTTGCGGGCGGCAGCGCGGGGTTGCCCGGGCGGCGGGAGCCGGCGGCTCGGCCTCGGGCCTGAGGCGGCCTGTGGCGGGCAGCGCTCACCCTCCGCGCCGCTCTGGAGCGCGCAGGGCTGCTCCCGAGGGACGCTGCCTGCTCCCCGGCTGGGGCTGGAGGAGCTCCTGGGCCCCCTCGCTCCCGGAGCCGCGTCTGGGGCTCTGAGCTGAGGCGGGAAGCGCCGAGCTTAAGGGCGGGCGGGGAAGTCTTCCCTGTGGTGGGGCCTGGGGCAGGAGAGGGTGAAAAGGAGGTAAACAACTGCAAGACGGCGCTTGTTTTTGCGCCTTCTATGTTAAGTTTTGTTTGTCTGGAGAGCAGGTCGCTTGCTGTGGTGAACCGAGGTGTGTGAGTATTTGTGAGCAGAAATTGCCTAAATGTGTGAGTATAGGGGAAAAACAGGAGGAGGGAGATGGCTGACTTGACTGTGCTTGCGAATAGCAAGACGACGAGGATGGGGAGGGAGAAGATGATGCCGAAGTCCAGCAAGAATGCCTGAAGAAGTTTTCAACGCCAGACTATATAATGGAGCCGTCTATATTTAACACGTTAAAGAGGTGAGTGTAACCTTATGAGTGTTGTATGTGTTACAGGTGCAGTGTCGTCGCTTTTTGTGGAAGTATATGTGACAATGTATAAATGATGCTGCCGTTTACAATAAATCTTTCAAACAGTTCTTTTCCAATCCTTTCATCAGGTATTTCCAAGCAGGAGGTTCTCCAGAGAATGTTATCCAGCTCCTCTCTGAAAATTACACAGCCGTGGCACAGACTGTAAATTTGCTGGCAGAGTGGCTCATTCAGACAGGTACGATAAGTAATAAAGCATAATCTGGGTCTGTGGTGGCTTTTTGCCAGAAATATCTGAATTAGTTGCAAATTTGATTGTACTCAGTAAGTGGATCATCGTAAAGTTGTCCTGTATGTGTGTGTATGGATCATCATTAAGTTGTCATCCTGTCTGTATCCAAAATTCTTTATAATAATATGTTTATCAGTGATCTGTTGATTAACATTTTGAAATGCCCACAAACTGCATTATAAAGGGTAATATAGTTGAAGTAACTGCATAAACTCTAGGTTTTTTTTGTTTCATGCACAAGGGCAAGGGTATTGTTACATAGATGGTGCTAAAAATATTTGATATTTTGTAATAGTATTATATAATTAATATTGTAGAAACCAGTTAACTTATTACTAGTTACTATTCTCTTTCACTGGAATGGTGTTAGATGAGAGATTCTCATACAGGTGCCTGTATTCTCTGAGACAAAAATTCTCTATTACTAGTCTGCTTCTGAATTCTTCCACAGCCTCTTGCAAGATATGTTCAGCGTTATCTTGTGGTAGCTTTGTCCCTTAGCTAGTACAAGCTTTTGTTTACGTATTACAAGAACTATTATATTCTGATCTCAGAACGTAGAACAACTTATTACTACGTTCTGTATCGTTTTGTAGTATACTATCAAAGCTACTGATAGCCAATATATTAAAAGGTTGGGCTTTATTCTGTGGTAAGGAGGGTTTGTGCATCAATCCTGGAAGTCCAGTCCCTTTTGTGATTAAGATACGTGCCTTTTGGTATTGTGCCCAGTAACAGTCTTGTGAAATGACTGGCACTGCTGTTTGTGTGACTGATGGAGAGAAAGAGAAAAGGACAAATGTGACCTGCCTGTGATCCTAAACAGTCTGTGTTTAGGATAAAAGATTGAGAATCTGTAAATCTGTCTGTATTGGTGTGGCTTGATGGTAGAACTGATGGCTCTTCTCTCATCTTCTCCGTGGTGATAAATTTCTGAGTACTTTCTGTTCTCATTGGAAAATTTAAGATGTTGCTGCTGTGTTTCATTGGATTGCATCTGCCAAGTTTTTTGTTCCTTCTATACAGGTGTTGAGCCATTGCAAGTTCAGGAGACTGTAGAAAACCATTTAAAGAGCTTACTTATCAAGCATTTTGACCCTCGGAAAGCAGATTCCATCTTTACAGAGGAAGGAGAGGTGTGCATGGAATCCGTGTTGCTATCTCTACATGAGTGGATGCTACGTAGATGCCTTCATCTGATGGAGTAGTAGATGGTGGGGGAAGGGAGATCGTATCTTCAAATCTCCTTGGTTAAGAAACAATTGGTTTCAGAAAACCAGCTGTCTCTCACTGGAGTCCTCAGAGGCTTAGAGAACTTAGGAACTTTGAATGCATCCTTCTTTGAAATAAAGTTCTGTATAACAACTCACAGGACTCCTGAGAGGTAAAAGGCTTACTTTTAATGATCCTGGCAACTAGATATTCTTACATTTCTCTCTGTTGCTCTAATCTTTTTCAGACTCCAGCCTGGCTTGAGCAAATGATAGCACATACTACATGGAGAGACCTCTTTTACAAGCTGGCAGAAGCCCATCCTGACTGTTTAATGCTTAATTTTACTGTGAAGGTAGTATACTCAAGTCTAATAAATGAGTATACTCTTGAAGGGCTAATTGTTTGGTACCAAATATTGGCTGTGGTCTTGCCTGTATCTTATGTATTCCTGCTAATACTATTTATTCAAATGCCAGGATGGTACAAGTACATGTTGGTGGGAGGAATTGTGTTACAGGTTGCAAGTAGGAAGTATAGTCTCCCAGTCTGAAGTGCTGAACATTTCAGTCAGTTTTATGTGTCTCTGTGACAGGGAAAGAATGCTATATCTTGCTTTGCTCAGGAATATTTTTATATCATTATGGTTGTTCACTTTGGTTTTGCTACATCTTTATTGGTTTCCTTTTCTGTGGTCTAAAAGATGAATGTGAATTCTAGTAAGTGTATGCAGAGGCAAATCTTACATTTTTTGTATGTTCCTCTAGACTTGTTAGGATAGCTGAAGTATAAATAATGTAAGGTAAATAATACAAGTTTTCTGTGATGTTGTTTTTATAGCTTATATCTGATGCTGGTTATCAAGGGGAAATAACCAGTGTGTCAACAGCATGTCAGCAACTGGAAGTATTTTCCAGAGTCCTGCGTACATCTCTGGCAACAATTTTAGATGGAGGAGAAGAAAACCTTGAAAAAAACCTCCCTGAGTTTGCTGTGAGTTTGTTTTGGTTTTTTTCTTTTTATGTGGAAAGAAAATAGCGTTTTCCTTTCCAGTTAGGGTATACAAATCATTGCGAGACTGTAGAGAATATTGACATCTTATCAAGTCTTTAAAAATCCTATGAAGAGAAGGTGTATCTGAGTTAAAAAATTAAAATTTATGCTTTTTGATCATTCTGTGACTAAGAATTCCTTGGGTTGCTTACATGACTCTTATTAAATGGATTGTAAAAAGGTGAAGGTAGAACGGTTGTCTTTCTCATTTAATGGAAGGTCTAAAGAGCACTGAGGTCAGTCCGCTGCAAATTAAAATAACTATTTCGTCATCCATGTCAGTGTGAAAGTTGCCATCTGAATCAATCCAGCATCTGTTCTTTGTTGTGAAATAGCATCATGGCAAATGAAATTATCAATTTAGCCATTTCTTCTTGCATGGTATTGGTGCACAGTGAGACTGTGCTTTTCTCCACTTTCTTCTTGGCTGTTGGGCTTTTGGTTTTCTTGTTTAGTTGTTTGTGGTTTGGTTTGGGTTTTTTCCTTTGATTAGTAGATTTCAATGAAATTTTTGCTATTAGGGCAATGTAATCAGAGAAGCATACTTGCATATTTCTTGTTGACTGGTAAGATTTTTTTTTTTATGTGTGCTTTCACAGAAGATGGTGTGCCATGGAGAACACACGTATCTTTTTGCTCAATCTATGATGTCCATATTAGCTCAGGAAGAGCAAGGAGGGTCAGCTGTCAGGCGGATTGCTCAGGAGGTTCAGAGATATGCTCATGAAAAGTAAGTGGGAGTTATATTATTAGTGAAATGTAAGTCACTGGAATTTGTAAACTACTGGATTTTGCTCATTCTTGATTACCTTTTACCAGCAAAAGAGTTTTAGCTGCAACAGAGCAGTTCTTGTAGCAATCCTAATTAGCAGAACAACAGAAAAGTTCAGTGTCCTGTACTGGGAGACCTGAAATGAGCAAATAACTGAAGTTTTTGTCTATTAATAAAAAAATCTATATTTTTAATTATTCTGCAAAAATTTTAGAAACAAACAAGGGGAAGACCGCCCTGTTTCTAGAATTACTCAGGATAAGGGGTTCTGCCCTAAGGCATTATATTCCATTGCATGTGCCATGTTGATTCAGTGAAGATAAAATTAAAACGTCCAAATTGAGAAAATAAGTTGCTATGTGTGTTTGCTCTTCATCTAGAGGCCATGATGCTAGTCAGATCACTTTAGCGCTGGGTACTGCAGCCTCCTATCCTCGAGCGTGTCAGGCTCTGGGTGCAATGTTGTCCAAAGGAGCTCTGAATCCAGCAGATATCACTGTCCTGTTCAAAATGTTTACAAGCATGGACCCACCTCCAGTAGAACTGGTTAGTAGCTATGTTTTTATAACTCCAAAACTTACTTCTGTTACAGTAGCACTCAGAAGTACAGGGTCTTGTGTTAAGTGTTACATTGACACGAAATAGAAGGTAGCACTCAGACTCATCCCACTATAACTTTAAGTCATTTATATATAATTTAATTATAATGTCTAAATATGAAACTACTACCTGTGTTCAATTTTGCATTAGCTTCTTGATTTTTATGGTTTTTTTAATCATCCCAAGTTTTTTACATAAAATTGAAAGAACTCCTTAATAGGAGATAAAGATGGCAAGGAATTCATTAACTTCTTTTAACAACAACAACAAAAATTTCAAAAAAACCCACCCGGTTTTGCAGTTTGTTATACATGGGCCTAAATGGCATGTTTCACATTTCTCACTGCCTTGTTCTAACATGAGTTCTGGTAACAAATCCAATGGTGGCATTTAGATACTTTAGCAATATAGTCTGTGACTGTTGTTTCCTCTTTGCTTTTTTTTTTGTTTGTTTCTGCCAAAAGTTTGGGTCTCTTCGGAAAACTATCTAACCTACTCCCAAGGGGCAGGGAATGAACACATTCATGTCTTATTCTACTCAAGGTGTATCAGATGCAGAAACTGTGGTTTTTAGTCCCCTCTCATAATTCTTTAGCTCTAATAAACCATTACTTTTCTTCACAGATTCGAGTACCTGCCTTTCTGGACCTCTTCATGCAGTCACTGTTTAAGCCAGGTGCTAAAATCAACCAGGACCACAAGCATAAATTTATTCACATACTGGCATATGCGGCTAGTGTAGTAGAGATGTGGAAAAAGGTAATGTGCAGTTCTGTGAATAACATCATTTTTACCTACAGTGGCCTGACTGTGCTGAGAAAAATATGTAGTCGTGAAGTTGCTCAATCTAAAGTAATGTATTCAGATTGGTGTATGTATTTTCACATGAAATACTTTGGCTTTAACTGAAATGACTAAAAAATGTAGATCCTGATGATCAAGTGGTACTACAAGTGTCAGAGTGCATGGAGTATTTTTGCTGTCTTCCCCCACTGCCCCTCAAAGGTTATCAGTAGTAGTTCTATGCTACTAGAATTGTATGGCCTTTTTCAGAGGAGGAGGAATTGAATGCCATGAAGTGGGTACAATAATTCTTAGGGAATTAATGCAAACATCCTTGTGCTTCGGCTCATTGATAATTAGTTCTGCTGAAACTTGCATTTGACTCTAAATTTTTGAGAAACGTGATGTAATCTTAGGCTTTGCACAGGTTACGATTCCTTTCCTTAAATAAACGAAGACATCCAGTATATTCACAAGTCTTGCATTCAAACTTTACCATTTTCCAGAACAAGAGAGTCAGCATAAACAAGGATGAACTCAAGTCAACTTCAAAAGCCATTGAAACTGTTCACAATCTGTGTTGCAATGAGAACAAAGGAGCGTCAGAGCTGGTTGCAGAACTGAGCACTCTCTACCAGTGCATCAGGTGAGCAGAGAGACTGGTCCCAAGCTTCAGTTGTTGGTAGGAAAGCAATACTTAGGAGGGGCAGTACCGCTGAAGGGAGATAAATGCCTTTGGGGGCCACTTTGTGAGAACATCCTCATTGTAGAACACTTGAAGATGTGGTCTGAAGTGGCTTTCAGAATTGTACATCTCACTCTGCAGTCTCTCTCAAGAGGACATAGATTCTGGTTTTCACTGACAACTTGTCCTTCTTGAGTCACACAGAACATGCTTTTCTCTGTCACTAGAAAAAGATGACACGTTACTTTGTCCTCCTAGTAAAGTTTTCCTAGCAATAGATGTGTCCTTTTTTCTCCTTTTAAAAGAATGCAATAGCAGATACTGAATAAACTGGAACAAACTTGGAGTGTACATGAAAGTTTTTGCATTTTGTGTTGAGCAGGGAGCGTCTCTGTAGAAAGAATTATTCTTCCAGCCTATCTTTTGTTTTTCTTTGTTTTTCCTCCTCCCTTTTTCTTGATGAAAACTACTCCATGTGCTGGCAACTTTTCAAGCAAAACTTGTTAAGCTTTATTAATTCAGCTGAAGGTTAAACTGAAACTCTAGCAGTCATTAGAATATACTGAAAGTTTTTTTTTTTTTTTTTTTTTTAGTGGGAGTTTTTTGTTTTGCTTTGGGGTTTTTTGCTGGCTTTTTTTTTTTTTTTTTTAATGCTCCTGTGCAGAAGTGATCTCTTGTTCTGTAGGTTCCCAGTGGTGGCAATGGGTGTGTTAAAATGGGTGGACTGGACGGTGTCAGAACCACGATATTTCCAGCTGCAAACTGATCACACTCCTGTTCATCTGGCATTATTGGATGAGGTAAATGTGTATGTAAAAAGCTTGCTGGAGAGTAAGAACCGTTTTGGTGCTTGTAACTAGAAGTCCATCCAGTTGGCTGAATGCCTGTCGTTTGCAGTCAGTCAGTAAATACACAGAGATTAATCTGTTTCTATTCAGAGCTCATTATTTGGTTTTGCAAGCTCAGCATTATTTACGCTAGGAAAACTGAGCTATTAAAAATGGTGGAAGACTTTTCTAAAAATTTACATCTGGCACTGTATGTCAGCATAAACTTGTCTAATAAAGGCTGGTGTGTTGGCTTTTAAATTGAAGTTCTGGGGATCTAACTTCCCTGTCTTGTTTGCAGATCAGTACATGCCACCAGCTGCTTCATCCCCAAGTTCTACAACTTCTTGTCAAGCTCTTTGAAACAGAACATTCGCAGCTCGATGTAATGGAGCAGGTGATTCTCAAAGGATTCAGTCCTTGTGTTCCTTCATATTAGTTATGCTTATTCAGGATAGTAGCTTTTGCTGTCACAGCAGTTCTAAGAGTTTTTAATTTCAGAATATGGCCAGAATGAGCAATCAAAATTGCACACTTCTGAGAGGAAGTTCTAATCTGTTGGTTCTTCCCTCCCCACACCTTCAGCTGGAATTGAAGAAGACTCTCTTGGATAGGATGGTGCACCTGCTCAGTCGAGGATACGTCCTGCCTGTTGTCAGCTATATCCGCAAATGCCTGGAGAAGCTAGATACAGATATTTCTCTCATCAGATACTTTGTTACAGAGGTCAGCAAAAATTGTTTACTAACATACAGAAATGAACTTGAATATCAGTTGTATGTGTTTGGATATTAAATCAGATTGCCTCAGATTCAAAAAACACTTCCAAGACATGAGATCAGATTCTGAGCAATGTAGGTAATATCAGTATTCACTAGAATGTGACTTACTCCTACTGACTCCTGAAAGCATTAAGGTACTGGATAGAGTACCACAAGAATATATGATTAATTATGTCTATGGAGAACAGAGGTCTTAAGTGCAACTACTTGTGTTCTTTAATTGTGAATTAAATATTGTGTCTACTACTCCTCTGACTGGAAGACTAATCCAGCGTTGTCTGCTGTTTCAGGTGCTCGATGTGATTGCTCCTCCATATACCTCAGACTTTGTCCAGCTGTTTTTACCCATCCTAGAAAATGACAGCATAGCGGGAACAATCCGCACTGAGGGAGAACATGACCCTGTAGCTGAGTTCATTGGTGAGTTGTTGTTTTTTTAATGAAACTTCAACATACCACCATTGTTGTGATAAATGTTAGCTTTAGTTGGTCTCCTGCTATTCATTAAGTTAATTCTCTTTCAGTGCTTATAATAGTGTTTCATATACAATACTAATCAGAAAAATAAAGGGAACACTTAAGCAACACATCCTAGATCTGAATGAATGAAATAGTCTTACCGAATACTTTGTTAGATTGTGTTGTTTAAATAAAGTGTTCCCTTTATTTTATTGAGCAGTGTATATATAAGACTCATATCATAAGGCTCATGAACTGTGTT
>JAVSBS010027989.1:0-16457 GCA_033124195.1 Coracias cyanogaster | reverse complement strand
CTGCTTCCATTTGTGTTTGTTACAACTTGCAAATAATGTTTAGGAGGAGGATTGCTAAGAACAGGAACATCTACCAGATATTGTCACAGATTACTTCCCTTTTAGGGGCCTGTGTTTAGCAATTTTCCTTTAGTCAAGGATCTCTGGGTAGTAGTGAGGAACTTTGAGACAAATGCTACTTTTTGAGAACTAGGACTGTAGTAAGGAAAGGATAGGAAGGGAAGTAATCTGTTGTAATCCACTCCTATCCTTGAAGAAGAGCATCTGTCCAGACTCTAAAATGCTAATTATTTACGTAATGCAGAAATCCACGTGAATAGATTAATCAGAGTAATCTTTTTTCTTTTTTTTTTTTCTTTTAAGCTCATTGCAAATCTAACTTTATTATGATGAACTAAGCAGTGGAAAATACCAAGAACACAGAGCACTTGATCAGTACTTTGCCATACCCTCCACCAGTAAGGTTCTATAATGGGGCAACAGAGCAGCAAAAAACAAACAAAAAAAATAAAAAACCTACAAAACAAGGAAGAAAGGGCTGAAGGGCATTTGATTGACTTGCATGGTGACCTTGAGCTTTGTATCAGATGACTGTTGATGTACTTTGGAAAATGGAATAATACTGAAGGATTTTTCTGTTGTTACACAATCAGTACAAATCTGAATATGCTGAAGGGGATACAGGAGAGAAATTATTTCAAATAATGTTCTGTTGGTTACTTGCAGAATTTGTTACTGATTCTTGTGTTTAATACACAAAACCTGAAGAATGGGGAAGGTAGTTCCTACAAAAAACACTTTGCAGATAGTTCTCTGAAGATTAGATCTTGAACGCTCTAGGTTTTGATGGTTTGAGTTGTAAAAAAGGAATTTGTGCGATTAGCTCTGTGCTGCAGAGAAGCCACAATGCCTCTTTCTCACCTTTGCGTTATATTAGAATTCTAAATACCCTACATATTTACTGCTAGGAAGAAAACCTTTTTGTGTAACCCCAGTGGAGTTGTAACAATCAAGCTTAGTTTTGTATTAACAGATGAATCCTATGTGACTGTGTTATCTTTCAGAATCTATTTTTTGTTAAATAGACGCATCAAATGTTACTGGTAAGTTTCATTACCGTGTCAGACTTCTACCGCTGTCCAAAAATATGAATGTGCAGAAATTTCATTACTGCCTGGTTTTTATACTTATCTCTACTCTGTCCTGACTGATGCCAAACAGTGGGGGATACACCCAAGATCATAATTTACCTTTAAATAAAGTTTTGGGTTGTTTTCTTTTCCAGAGATGTCTTTTAAAGTTTCATTAAGACCATTTTTTTCTTTCTGTTCATTGGGCTGCATTTCTCTTTGTACAGGCAAATACTGTTTCTTTTAAAAGTGAGGGGTATAGAAAAGCCCATTGTGCTTTTCCAAGCACATCTGCTTTCTGAAGAACCTGATTTCTAAAATGTATGGACATTTTAACTCCAACTGGATGTAAATTTATAAAGGAAATCACATTGTTGTTCTGTATTGTCACCAATCTGTGAATGGGAACTCTAAGCTACCATGATAATTCTTGAGACAGCAGCCAGCTGTATACATTCTTGCAACAGGGAGCGCATCTTCCCTTTCCTCAGCCGGTGACAGTGACTGAGTTTACCGCAACATTTACAGTGTTCTAATCAACTTAAAGCATAGCCTGAGAAGGGCAAAATTTGCTTCTGCAGAAGCTGTTCTGAACTTCTTTGCCCATCTTTGAACAGAAGATGTACTATTATTCCAGCTAACTCACCATTTAAACTTGCGTGAGACCTATTTTTCATAGTATTTTCAGTAGAATTAGCATACATATTTGACTTTTTGTAGCCCCTGACTTACTTTGTAGAATTAACCAGAGAAACAATTCACCATACAGAGCTTCATGGACATGTACCCCTTTATCATCTTCTAGTGATCATCAAGAGCAGCTTGTTCCTGTATCCATTGCAACTTTGCCAGCTGTTTAAACAAGGTGTACTTGGCTTTCTTCTGTGTCCAAGCTTGGTATCACTTCCTGCAAACAGCAAGTTTAGAGGTTTGTCTGCACTTATTCATGTAGATGACTCTTAACTAGTTAAACCTTCCATGATGCTGTGATCAGTAGCATTATACTACCTCGTTGATACCTCAGTGGAACTTAAGATAAACAGGCATAGAATTAATCCTTATTGGCACTATCGAGTCATTTTGCTATGGTAAAGCAAAGCCAAGGAGACAAATGGAATTCTCTTTTGCCTAGATTTAAATGTCTATTGTTGGCAGATGGTGGATGAGAGAGATAAAGACCTAACTATTCAAGTATGATTCTTGTATGCAGGAAGCCAAAATTAGGCCCACCTCAACCAGAAAGTCTTTGAAGTCTCCCAGTCTACTGGAATATAGCCTAATCTCAAGTCTAAAATACGTTCTTGGTGTCACAAAACTGCAAGCTGTGCTGTTTGAAACCTAAACAGAATAGCACAACCCTCTCCACATCATCCTATCATCCTAGACATTAGCAACCCTAGTGTTTTATGGGTCTTCACTGCTCTGCCAAACTTAGCTTCTGAGAGGAGCACACTTCTTTCTTTCACAGATAAAACCAAGGTAAATTGCAGAAACTACCAGTGGGGAGGTAGGAGATAATAAGAGACTTTTTTTTTTTTTTCCTTCTTCTCCACCACTAAAAAGCTTTAACTTGGAGATTTGAACGAAGGATAATTCAGAGGTTGGTTTGATTTACAGTAGGTTTTGGAGATTGGCATTTAAAAGTGGTATCCTACATAATCTCAAAGGTCTCTTCTCTCTTGCTTTTTGAAGTTGGATGCTTCCTTTTATCCTAATCCCCACTGTGGGTAAAGGTAGTGTAATTTAACTGGAATTGGTGTCTGAACCATTGTAGCTGCTGTATTGACAGTGTTGTCAGCTAACCCCTTCACAAGAAAAAGTCTGGCAAGAGCAGCACCAGCCTGGGTAAGCTCTCAGCAAGCCTGCCTTGTCAGACTGCTTGTTAGGTACAACAATAGAAGATGACCAAACCCATGCATTAATAAGCTCCTATAACTCACATGCAGTCATGTAAAATTTCATTTATTAAATGCAATTAACAATACCAGTTAGTAACTTTTGTTATGTCACTGATTTGCCACTTAGTAACTGGCTCAGTTTGAAGGAAGAGAATTTGCTACGTTCAAATGGTGAAGAATTCTGGGTTGTGGCAACTTAGACTTTCCTTTGCACAACCAGCAACATATTAAAGCAAGGAATCTGAGCAAAGACAACTCAGAAGTATTTAGACTGTCTTCCGATCAAAGCAACTCCTGTTATTATTTTGGTTGTATAAAAGCAACTGCATTAGCTGAGACTTCCAACAACATTGTTTAACCAGGAGGCCAAGGAAACAACAGGGGCTTTAGTTTTTAAATGTATTTTGTCTAAATTTAGGTTTGTTTTTTTCATCTGCAACATTGTGAAATTATATTTGCTCAGTACCATCAGAAAATTTAATATAAACTCTAGACCCAAATATTGAGCATAGTTTTTCCTTCCCAGTAGGTCTATATAATTTGGATTTAAAAAAATATACAGAGATTTACATATACAGTTTCTGTGATTAAGTCAGTGTGATTTGAGTACCATGCATCGAGCCAGACAACTTTTTCATGGGTAGATTACCATTAAGTTGTAAATCATTATCTAAAGGCAGCTCTGGATTTATTTTGTCTGTGAAGACACTGTCTGTTGCTTTCTGAGCTAATTTTGCAGAACTGCCTGATAGTGTCAAACTGTGAAAGAGGTTTTAGATAATTCTTTTTTTAAACAGAAAAAAGGTGCTTGGAAGCTTCCAAAGTCATTCCTAAACAGACAGGCATACAGTGTAGAATCAAGGAAGTACAACATCTCCATATGCACAGTCCTCTTCAATGGCAAGATTGTAGTCTGCTCCTTTTCCACCTTTATATGCGCTTGTCACAATTCTCAGCCACCCTCTTTCACCCTGTAAAGAATTAATTTGCATTGTGAATTGGGAAACATAACTATAGAAACATGTATGCTTGAGTCTGTTCTGTCTTCCAAATATGAAGAATTTAAGGAAATCCAGGAATTGACTCAAGATTAAGTGTAACACTGGTTTCATAGGGCAACCTTCTTTAAAGGCACAGTCTGCTTTGGTGACTACATGCCCCCATCTATTCCATGTATGCGACTTCATTTTGCCTACACATAACAGTAATTTGCTCAAAACAGGAGCTGCATCTCCATGGAAGGGTAGCATTGGGGATTGAGGTGACGTTACCCAGGTAACTTTGGCTGAATATCCTTGTTTTCAGCTTAGTTAGGTTTCATTTTTTAACTGCTAGTTTAGTCAAAGAAGTTCTACTTTTCCCATCCACAGGCTTAGCTTTGCAGCTTCCCGTTCACAAGCTAAAACCCCACCTTTCCTCTAGAGGCATTCTGCAAACCTGTTCCCACGTTTCCTTACCCAGGGCTCCCCCCATGAGTTACGAACAATCCAGTATTCTGTTCCGTTTTCTACGCCCCAGCCAGCCACAGATACAATGTGATTCACCACAGGTGAGGGGTTGTACTCTGTATAAAGCCCTCCAGTGTAAGCATCCAACTTTTCAGTAGCCATTATGCCACAGCTGTAATAAAGCAGAGAAAGCCTTTTATATATAAAGGGAGTAGGGCAGAGGCCTGGCTAAAACTCTTACATTTTTACTTCAAAGGTCAATTTATCTACAAACAAAGTCTGCATATTGGTGCAGAGCTGCAAAGGTGCTAGAGTGGAGAAGTACACCTCAGTCATTAGGCTGAGTTTCATGTATTTCAACCCCAATATTGCTAGTAGACATCTTCTTTTACCTAATTGGTCCATTAGTGTAGATTTCTGCCATCATTTTTTCTCTTCCACTGACAGACCCATAGTCAGCAACCTTCCAGAGAGTGTAGTTCTTTATCACATGGCATTCTCCAAAAGTGACACAAGTTCCACACTGGTTAAACTTCTTACACTCTACAAAACAGAAGTGAGGTTTAGCACTGCAAGAGAAGGTTTCCCTTCAAGTTAATTAATGGTATGACACTAAGCTTTGTTTCTTTTCACTTATGTGAAGCAGATCTTTATAACTTAAGTGTTATGACTAATACATACTCTGAATTAAATTCCTTTCTGGAAACCACAGTTAAATCCCTACGATCACAAGTTACTAGTCTTTGCTTCATAAGAGTAAGCACTTTGATGAGGAAGTGTTTCAAATGTGCTTTTCTGTGGCTACAGAAACTACTCTGGTCATACGTGACCAGCCAAAGGTTACATTGCTCCTTTGTCTAGCTTGAGGTGACACTTGTAAATATTTCGGTACATTAGAGATTGTATGTCACAGACTTCAGAGATAAAGTTAAAACAATTGAGCTGTGCAAACTTGTCTGGGCATGATTTAATGCTATGCTGTCTGGCTAGCGTAAAAAGAGACAAGCACTGGCCTGGAAAGAAAACCTGTTCTGTCAGTCAAACAGCAGGAACTACACTGAAAACTCAAACTATCTTTTTATATGTTAAGATCTGCTAATCCTGGGACGAAGCTTTACAGCAGAGCAAACTGGCATCATACTTTGATCCTTAGCTTGGTAGTTGTTGCAGGTCTCATCTGGAATGCCGTGGTCATGGGCATACATCCAGACACCTGAGTGGTCTCCACCTTCACAGGATCCTGCGTCAGCACAATCAATCACATTCTGAACAGAGAGGTAGGCAGAAGGCCAAGCACCTTTTCTCTTTATGTTGATTCGATCTGTAAGGGTAAGAAATTAGGGCTTGTTAGCAGAATATGTGGGTGGCTACACGTTCCAACTAGCGTTAAAGAGCGTCTCCTTCATTGAACCTCTAACTGTGTGCAGACAACAGTTACTTGTGGTTGGAAAAAACTCTGCTGTCAACAGCGAGGCACAAAGCACAACCCCACTCAAACCAGCAGGCTGAGTTATTATCATGGGATTCCATTAGAAGTTTTTTCCATTAAAAACTCAGCAAAAGTATGCAGATGGGTAAGATCTGTTTAATGCCTTGAAGTACCTTGCCTTGACCTCTTTTCATTCAAGTCACAGCTTCTGAAAACTTGCAGATCTGTTTCCTGGCTTTGACAGTAAAGCGTTTTCAAATACACATCATAAAACCAGCTCTCGCTAGCCTCTCTTGCAGGAGTAACGACTGATGCGTAAACCCGTGCGGAGGCCTGTAAGCCCCTGCAGCCCAGGTCTGACAATCTTCACAAGCTTAAAGCAGGGAAAAGCTTTTAGAAGTATATCCTTGCTGTTGTGTCAACGTCTCGCTGTTATCCTGCCATCTCAGACAGGCATCGCCACCCTGCTGCCTCATTTTGTCAGAAACAACTCGCTTACTGGGCAGAAAAGCTTCCCGATGAGTATTTATGAACTACCGCTCACCGCGCGTTAGCAGTCTTGCCTGATGCCACTGTACTGCTTTTAATCCCATTAATACTAACAACACACAACCATACTGGACAGAACTGGGAGGCATTATCCCAGCCTAGTCTTCCAGCAACAAGAGAAGGAATGAACGGTAAAGCAATAGATAAAACTATTCACAGCAGTTAAGAAGATTTTTTAAATCAACCTTTTATACTTACAAAAATGTACACGTTGCATACCTACATATGCAAGTTTTAACTGAAGTGATACAATTAAGAAGTTACTGTATTTTATCCTAGCACACGTATCCGACATCCTGGCAGGTTTCATGCATGTCTGTATTCTTGTACAGATCCTTTGTGGTTCCTGCCGTCTGCTCACACCTGCACTGTCTTCCCGTTTCTGCATCATTTCCTCTGTTCCTCCTTCAGTTAATCCTCAGCCTCCCTGTGCCAGCAGTACTTCTGCAGCACGTTCCTGTTGCCTGCAAATCATCATGGCTTCTCTCTAAAGAGCATATTTCTCCAGCTGAAGCAAAGCCCTATTTCCCTTTTCCCAGGAGAAAGGCTGGTAGATGTCTGCTGAAGCTGGATTTGTCTGTGTGCTGTGGTTGTCAGTCCCTTTGAATAACAGGGTGCTTGGAGCAAGTACCCTGTGGGCCCTTCCAAGCGTCAGCTTCTTTCATTTCCTCATATCCAGGCACTGCTGGTGCAGCCCCTTGCTGCTGCAGATGTAGCACAGCTGGCTGAGGTACCAAAAAGCGGAAGGAGACATAACAACTGCTTTTGCATCTGCTGTGACCATCACCACACCTCCAAGAAGAGAGGCAGGAAACCCAGTTCTTGCAGGCCCTAAACAGCAGATTGGCAGGAGCCACATTTCTTCTACAAATAGCTTTTTGATCATGGCAGCGTTCCCCCCACCACAAGTCTGAAAGGGTGGGGACAGCCTCACTCTTGATTGCTTCCTCTATTGAAACCAAACCTCCTTGTCTTCAGTTTGGGCATTCCTGCTGTTCCTGATGTATTTGTGGAATAATAGAATCATTTAGGTTGGAAAAGACCTTCAAGATCATTGAGTCCAACTGTTAACCCAGTCCACCACTAAGCCAGGTCTCTCAGCACATCTACAGGTCTTTGAAACCCCTCCAGGGATAGGCACTGCACTACTTCCCTCAGCAGCCTGTTCCAGGGCTTGACAACCTTTTGGGGAAGGAATGGTTCCTCATGTCCAACCTCAGCCTCCCCTGGTGCAACCTGATGCTGTTTCCGCTTGTCTTATCGCTTGTTCCTTGGGAGGAGAGACCAACCCACACCTCGCGCCAACCTCATTTCAGGAAGCTGTCAAGAGCAAGAATGTCTGAGCATCCTTTTCTCCAGGCCAAGCAACCAAGTCCTTCCACCGCTCCTTGTTCACAGACATCTCAGCCTCGGCTTTTCCTGCGTTAACCCCTGCAGTACCTGGGCACCTCTTCTTTACCCCAGCTATTTTGTAAGCTGAAGAGAAACTTCCTTCCCTTACCAAAAACTATAAATCACAGTGAAGAAGGGGATGGGGGGGCCCACGATCGGGCAGCACCCCACCCTGAGCACCGCGTACCTGCCAGCGCGCTGGTGCTGCCGTGGGCCCAGCAGGACCCGCAGTACTGGGGGATGTGCTGGTTCCGAGTGGTGCTGGCGAAGTTGACACCGTTGACATTCCGCCAGTCCCAGCTCTGGGGCAGCGCGGACACGTCCAGGTACTCGTGCGGGCGGGGGTAGGTCCTGCGAGGAGGCAGACAGCACCGCTAGCCCCGCCGTTCCCGGGCACACGAGGGGATTTTGATTTATTTTTTTTAAAACACACCCAAAAGCAGCTTTCACGGAATTTCGTAACGAGGCGGCGGGTCACGTGACAGCGGCAGCGTCACCGCTCTCGTGACCGCCAGTGCTCCCCCCCCCCCCCATCCCCGGAGCCCCCCGAGACCCTCCCGGGCACTGAGGGGCCAGGGGCGCCCCGGGCAGCGCCTCCCGGGCGGGGGCACGGACACAGAGCCGCCGGGCCCGGGGAACCCCCTCACCCGGCGTGTCCAGGGCCCTCCCGGGGGAACCGGGACGAGCCGGGCGCCCCTCCCCAGGTGCGGGTGATGCCGGGTTTGCAGGCCCCGCCGTGCGCCTGCCCGGCCCCTTCCCCCGCCACCCCGCTCGGAAGGACCGGGGGGAGGCGGCCGCGGCTGCCCGCAGCCATGCGGGACGGCCGGGGCGAAGCTCACCTCACGCCGGGGGCCTTGCGCGGAGCCGGCTTGTAGCAGTGCTGCCCTGCCCTGAAGTAGAGGCCGGCGAGGGCGGGCGGGCAGAGGCAGCCCCAGAGCAGCAGCAGGAGGGACGCGAGATACCGGCACGGGCCAGCCATGCTGAGGGGAACAGAACCGCCCTCCGCGGCGCCACACCGGCACCTACGGGCGGGGGAGAGCGCCCGGGGGGCGGGCGGCGACGGGCCCTGGGCGGTGCTGGAGGGCGGAGCGGCCGGGGCTGGGCTCGGCTGGGCTCGGCTCGGCTCGGCTGGGCTGGGCTGGGCTGGGCTGGGCTGGGCTGGGCTCGGCTCGGTTCGGCTGGGCTGGGCTGGGCTGGGCTCGGCTCGGCTCGGCTGGGCTGGGCTGGGCTGGGCTCGGCTCGGTTCGGCTCGGCTGGGCTCAGCTCGGCGCCACTGAGAAGACTCTGGCCCCATCCTGACACTCGCCCTGTAGATATTTATAAGTATTTCTCAGATCCCCCCTCCCTCAGCATCCTCTTCTCCAAGCTAAACAGACCCAGCTCCCTCAGCCTTTGCTCGTATGGTGGATGCTCTGATCCCGTAATCATCTTAGTGGCCCTGTGCTGGACTCTTTCCAGTAGCTCCATGGTCCTCTTGAACTGGGGAGCCCAGATCAGGACACAACACTCCGGACCAGGCCTCACCAGAGCAGAGAGAGGGCGAGGAGGACCTCCCGGCCACAGTCTTCATGCACCCCGGGATGCCATTGGCCTTCTTGGCTGCAAGGGCACATTGTGGCCTCATGGTCAGTCTGCCATCCACCAGGACTCCCAGGTCCTTTTCCCTAGAGCCGCTCTCCAACAGGTCAGCCCACCCTGTACTGATACGTGTGGTTGTTCTTCCCCAGAAGCAGTACTCGACACTTGTTCGTATTGAATTTCACCAGGTTTCTCCCCGCTCAACTCTCCAGCCTGTCCAGGTCACACTGGATGGCAGCACAGCCTCTCCTGTGGCAGCCACTCCTCTTGGTTTTGCATCATCAGCAAACCCGCTGAGGGTACACTCTGTCCCTTCCTCCAGGTTGTTAATGAATATACTGAGCAGGGCTGGATCTGGCAGTGGGAGACAGTCTTTAAATAGTTTTTCTTAGTAGCTGAACTGAAAATGTGAAGTAGGTAGTCTTTATTGCTTGTTGAATGCAACATTTTTTGGTAGGATTCCTCTGGATGCTCTAGCTAGCCCAGGTTAGTTGAGAGTACCATCAGCTCACCTGGTAGCCATTCACAGATCTCTGTAAAATTCTGTGGTGGCCTGTAGCCAGGCTTACCTCAAATCAAACAGGCTTTCTCCTCAACAGTCTTCTCTGCTACTGTGAAAAGCTAGCTCCTCTCAAGCAAACCATATTAACAAAAGACTAAAAAGGATCCCAGAATGCCTCCCTGCACACATGCATTTGTTGCTAGTGGGTGCTGTGGTGGCAATAAGAAAAAGAAAAAAAAAAAACAACTAAAAAACCAGAAATAAACAAACAAAAAAGATTGGTTTTAGTCTCAGCTCACTCCCATTGCCAGGGCTTTGGTATCTAGTGCCCACCCTGAAGGCAATGGAAGCAGTGGGCAGCCTGATAATAGATGCTGAGGGACAGGCTGGTAAGAGCTGTGCCAGGCTGCTCCTAATCTCCGCAGTGCCAAAGGTTCCTCAAAGCCAACTCTTCTGCCATCATCTCCTCTTTCTCCAGCGACGCTCACAGTGCTAATCTGCAATAGCACATGTTCAATGGCTGGGCCTGGGAAGTGCTCTTGGACAGTTAACAGGCGGGAGGTTGCTCAGAGCTGAGGAATGACACCTCTGCAAACAAAATGTACAGAGAAACAGGCTTTTCATATACCAGGTTTGGTATAAGGACAGACTTGGAGGTTCACAGGTGTACAGCTGGGGAGGAGAGCAAAAAAAGGCCCAAAACCACCTCCACCTCACAAAGCCCCTCAAATACTTTGTCATGTGCCACAATTTTGAAGACTCTGTAAGGAAGTGCTTCAAAGGAGGCACATGGTACCAGCGAGCTATATTTAGCAAGAGAAAAACCAATGTTATGTGATGATTGCATATTTATTTCACTTCCTTCTTTTTTTTCTCTGCTTGTGAGACGCTCTCAGTGAATATATTTATTGCTGAAATTATTTTGCCAATTTGTTTCAAGAGTGAATGAGCATCTTCAGCATTTTCACAAGTTGTGGCTATTGCAGATTAATACATTGCATATTTTCCATCGTGTTTAGTGGCAGTAGCTCTCTGATGTTGTGGCCATGCACCTCCCATGCAGAATGCAGCAACTGAAGGTACAACTCAGAACTGCACTGTTACTTTTAGCTAAGCATAGTTGGAGAAACTCAATATGAAATATGCATGAATAAAGTGAAGTTTGTTTTCAAAGTAAGTGTCCAAATCACCTTTCCAGAATTTTGTCTCAGGAAATAGTAGAAGCTATCCACTGCCATTGTAGAAAATACTTGCAATGTGGCAGTGGAACATAACTGTTATGCTGTCTTGCTGGGTAAACTAAACTGCTTAGAGAATACTTGTATATTGGAAAATAATAAAACTATTGTGTTTTGAGGAAACAAATTTAATCTACCCAAATTCAAAGTCTTGCTTTTATTGCTCCCTACTGAGGACTCATAGCCCAGGAGAGGATGACAGAATGTTTGCTACCTACTTTTTTGCCATGCAATTCTGGTGCTACACGTTGTCTGTTCCTCCATTGGTGGAAGAAGTGGAAGTCATCTGTGGTGGGGAAGTCTGGAATAAGCTGATTTTTCATTTGGAACAATATAGAAGCTCAGAAATTCCTTATCTCCAGCAACCCACAAAGTGGTGAAGTAGTTACTTTCAATGAGTCAAGTCCTTCCACTGTCATCGCATCTTTTTACACAAAATAATTTAAGGTGCTTTCCTAATTATAGTTCCTTTTCCTGTCCTTAAAAGGAACATTCGCAAAGCACTGACAGTCATCTGACATGTAATAAAACTGCCATAAGCTTCCAGAAGACAGACCATTCTGGGGTTCTGTTGCTTGGTGATATTAGTCCCATTTATCAGCAGGCAACACGTCGGTGTCATGTTTTGCTCAGCCTTGCGTTGCTTCCTTTAATGCAATGAAACATTTCACACAGTGACTATTATAGTTACCTTCTGTGGAACTCTGTTTTCACCTCTAGCATTTTCCTGGAAAATTCTGAAATACTACATCATCTCAGCTATGAGAAAATAAGAAATAGAATAAATCCTGTATTTCTTAACAGCAGGAGAGAGAAAAAAAGAGAAAGAGAGAGCGTCTGTGCAAGTTAGTCACAATTTTCAGATTTTTACCTTGGCTTAAATATTTTTGTTATTATATATTTAAAGAACATGTATCACTGACAGTGCAGTGTTACATTTATGTTTTACAAAGTATATTCTTGTTACTTATCCTATCCCCCTCCTTCATGCACTTAGACACTGCAAATGATGCTTATTAGTGAACTGCAAGTTTGGCTGGTAATGCACTCTGAATTATAGGCCATTGCTCAAAAGTCGTTTTTATTATGGGTATTGTCCTGTATGACTCATATGATGTTAAAATTTAAATTATGTGGCCAAAGCACATGTACTTTAATAAATTGAGACCACTCATTTTTTGCTATAATCTCTATAGATGCATATAAAATATGTATATATATTATGTACGAAATAATGAAAGACAAATACAGTGTGCACAGATGATATCCATTAATCACGCTGCTTGCTGCACAGAGAGCTGGAATTAATTGTAAGGGGATGCATCTGATAATTTTCTTTTCCAAGCCACTCAGGAATGTACCTGTGCTCTTGTACCCTGCACACAGGCCTTTGCCACCTTGTGAAATGCTCTGAGGAGCAGCCTGAGGAGCCGGCTACTCCCCTTTGCTGGCTGAGTGACAGTCCCACCAGTATAAAAAGGCCCCTCGGGGTGGCCTGTGCTGGGCGTAGCTGATAGAGCAGCAGAAAGAGGGCTTGTTCTGGGGACTGCAACTGGAAAACCTGTGTGAGGTTGTAGCTGCCAACAGGTCTAAGCTACGCAAAAATGCGTGAAATTGTGCATCTTCAGATTGGCCAGTGCGGGAACCAAATTGGCGCTAAGGTAAGGTCTCTTTTCAGTAGTGGTCATCGGGAGTAAGTGCTACCAGTGGTAGCAGCTCAAACATTGCTAGTGGATGGGGCCTTTCGGGGGGAACAATGACTTTGTAAACTCGGTGGTAGGATGCATGGCACATTAGCTGTGAACATGTATTTTCTTATGAAAGTCATAGTACGGGCTTACTCCTCATAGAAAGATTAATGTTAAGACTGTCAAAGAATGAAGCATCTGCACTAACTATGGCACAGTGATTGTAGGTGCTCCAGAGCATGGGACTCACATTCCCAGAGGCACTAATCTAGTCTGCAAAATACTGGGACCAGTGAAGGAGCCGGTAATTCCAGGACTGCAAGGTTGTGATGCCAGTAACTTAGTTCAGCCATACAGCAGTAACTCTGCCACGTTATAATAATGAATACAGGATTGTATTAACCAACAGAATGATCTGTGCTATCGGTGACCAATTAGGTTTTTCCAAGCGTGGCACAAGGTGCAGTCAAGGATTCCTGTCTAGCTGGCCTCCTGCGAGAGGCACTCATGTCAGTGGGAGTATTTTTGTGTAGTTCAAACACTGGCATGCATTTATGTAGAGAGAAGGCACTCACTGCTGACTTTGCCTGCCAGGAGAAAAAAAAATGAGCCATTGCTTTTTCTGTGTGATGACCATCCTTTTTTATTATTGACAAGTAGGAAGTAGTAAAAAAGAAGTATCTGGGTAAATTTGGGGCTGGGAGGTCTTTGCAGGAGAGTTCTATAGTTGTCTTCCTCCATTTCTTACTCCCATAAATCTCACCTTGATTCCTTCTGTTGGAGCATGAAGTGGTGGATGGCCAGGGAATGTCATGTTAGAGCCTGATAGTTTGAAATGCAGCCAGTGTGACAGTTCAAAGGTTTGTATTTTTTTCTGTTGGCTTTGCCCGGGAAACCGCTTATGTCTAATAAGACCTGTAGAAAAATATGCACATACATATACACACACACACACACAGAGCTACACTATGCAGATGTTGCCAGTGGTGTATTTGCACCCTCAAGTACCAAAACGAGTCTGGATGCTAAACCAGGAGTCCTTTAAAACTAAAATAGCCTGGTCATTATAGTGGGTGGGTGTGTCTACATTAACACTGCTGTGGCTGCCGCCTAGATAAGCGCCTCAGTACACACCATCCATATGAACGTCAAGATAGGACATTGTGAGCCAACAGCTGTTTGTGGAAAGCATTGCTCGCATACAAATTTTCCTGCGCCAGCTTTGCCATGCCACAGTCCCGCTTGTGCATGACAGGCCCCAAAGCAGCCCTCCCCCATTCACCACCCCCTGACTTGTTTGTTAAGCTCGTACCAACTAATACCCGTGTTACTGAAACTAATACTACTTTCTTTTACTCTAAAGGGAACAAATGGAAGGCCTCCACCTGTTAGAGCACGGGTGATAGCTGAGCAGCACAAATGGCCCGCTAGCCTTTTCCTTTTAACTGTTTTGGGGAGCAGGGTCCCCGCTCTGCTCTAATACATAAATGGCAAAACATCCGCCATGTCAGGCACAGTTCCCACTTGACTTGAGCGGAGCAGCTCTGGACATGTTGTGCTGAAAAGAATTAAATGTTGTGGCTGTATTGGAACTGCTTTCCTTTTTCAGTTCTGGGAGGTGATAAGTGATGAACATGGGATTGACATCGCTGGAAACTACCGTGGGGATGCGTCGCTGCAGCTCGAGCGAATTAATGTGTACTTCAACGAGGCTTACTGTAAGTGCTGAGCACTGTTAGGGTGTTGGCAGAGCAATCTGCAGAGCCAACGTGACGGTTAAAATAATCCCCAAATCACTACAGGTGAATTGGATTTTTCAGAGTAGATTTTTGAGCCTATCTCTTTGACAGTAGTTGTTCACATTCACTTTCATTTGTCCTAGCCCATAAATACGTGCCCCGTTCTATCTTGGTGGACCTGGAACCTGGTACGATGGACAGTGTACGGTCTAGCAAAATAGGCCCACTCTTTCGACCCGACAATTTTATTCATGGTACGTACAGCAAACCAACTAGAGGCAACTGTCCCCAAACAGCCTTTTAACTCCCATTCTTGAAACCTTTAAAAACTCTCTTAACTGGGTGGCCGTTCTTTCTGTAATTCTCGTTACAGGTAATTCAGGTGCTGGAAACAACTGGGCTAAGGGCCACTACACAGAAGGTGCTGAACTGATTGAAAATGTCATGGATGTGGTCAGGAATGAGTGTGAGAGCTGTGACTGCCTTCAGGGATTCCAGCTCATCCATTCGCTTGGTGGTGGCACAGGCTCAGGTATGGGCACGCTCCTCATCAACAAAATCAGAGAAGAATATCCCGACAGGATTATGAACACTTTCAGTGTTGTGCCATCACCCAAAGTATCCGACACGGTCGTAGAGCCGTATAATGCCATCCTCTCCATCCACCAACTCATAGAGAACACAGATGAAACCTTTTGCATTGACAATGAAGCTCTATACGACATATGTTTTAGAACGTTAAAGCTCACCAATCCCACCTACGGTGACCTCAACCACTTAGTGTCCCTAACAATGAGCGGTGTCACAACCTCACTCCGTTTTCCTGGTCAGCTGAATGCAGATCTGAGGAAGCTGGCTGTTAACATGGTGCCCTTTCCTCGCCTGCATTTCTTCATGCCAGGCTTTGCTCCACTGACAGCGCGAGGTAGCCAACAGTACAGAGCCCTCTCAGTGCCAGAGCTTACTCAACAAATGTTTGATGCACGCAACATGATGGCAGCCTGCGACCCTCGTCGTGGACGTTACCTCACCGTGGCATGCATCTTCAGAGGCCGAATGTCTACCAGAGAAGTGGATGAGCAGTTGCTGGCTGTCCAGACCAAGAATAGTTCCTACTTTGTGGAGTGGATCCCTAACAATGTCAAAGTGGCTGTGTGTGACATACCACCACGAGGCCTGAAGATGGCAGCTACCTTTATTGGCAATAACACAGCCATTCAGGAGCTCTTCATCAGGGTTTCTGAACAATTCTCAGCTATGTTCAGAAGAAAAGCATTTCTTCATTGGTATACTGGGGAAGGTATGGATGAGATGGAGTTTTCTGAAGCAGAAGGTAACACCAATGACCTTGTGTCCGAGTACCAGCAGTACCAGGATGCCACTGCAGATGTTGAGGAGTATGAAGAGGTAGAAGTGGAAGCCAGTCCAGAAAAGGAAGCACCGTGAAAACACTGGGAATATCAAAACATTCTCTGAATAAGCCTGTTGACACTCACTAAAGACAAAGCAGTAGCCATCACATACGTACTGAAAATAACACTTTTCTCTACATCTGGCCAAAATATATCCAATATTATAATACAGGGCTTTTGAAATTAATGGCAGCTATGCTTTACTCTCCTGAACAACCATTGAGACTGAATCTCTCCCAAAGAAGAGTCAGTATGAAGACAAGTCATCTTGTAGGAGTCTTTCTTGTAAATGTATTCACATTTCGAATATTAACAGCAGAGAATGAATATAATATACGGCCTGTGTCTCAGGATCATAAGCAACAGCGAAACACGCTGTCAACTCATCAAATGTATTTATCTATATATATATATATATATATATATAGGGTAAGCACAGTACCTGTTTTGTTTG
>JAVSBS010027988.1:0-13902 GCA_033124195.1 Coracias cyanogaster | reverse complement strand
AGCCGTGGAGATGTGGTGCTGAGGGACATGGGTTAGTGGTGACCTGGCAGTGCTGGGGGAACAGTTGGACTCAATGATCTGAAAGGTCTCTTCTAACCAAAACAATCCTAAGATTAAGGAGGTGTCACTGTTAAAGGAAAAAATGAGTCCTGAAAACCTGTAGCAGTTTCCTCCAATTCAACATCTGTTTCCATGGGAACGGCAGGAAAGGTGCAGGAATTCCTGCAAATCACACCGATAAGCCAAACAGTAACAATTTATGTTCCTCTTTCTTACCTGCATCACTTCAGGTAGAGCCGACTCAATCAAAGGAGCACTCTTGAGCAGACCGCTTCTCCCAAGGGTTTGGGAAAGGTGTGCTGTACTGCAGTTAGCAGGCCAGGAGATGGGAAAATGGGGGGAAAGCAGCAAAAAGCAACCCCAGCAACCCAGTAAAAAGCTTTTAATGTAGAATAGATCAGGATCTTGTAGATAAAGAGGGAAAACATGCAGGAGGACCACCGTGCCAGCAGTGGCTGGAGCACACAGCACCCTGTGCTTGGGCACAAGCAGTGGAGAGCAACATGGGACTAGAGAGCACTCAGTCCTCTCCTGTCATTTCTTCCAGAGATTGGGCAACCTGACAGTTAATTAACTAGTTAATTAATTAATTATCCCTCCTGCGGGGCCCTGAGCTGGTCACAGTGCAGAGAGTCACCTTAATATGAGGAGACAGGAGCCAAGAGCTTCAGGATCTCTCAATCAGAATATTTAACCCACGGGGAGAAGTCCACCAGCTGTGTCTGCCCATCTGACAAACACAGAGAGACATCACTTCAGGACAGACAGGCACTTTGAAAAGACAGTTGCTGGGAAAAAAAAAAAAAAAATTAAAGCACCACCAAAAAAAAACCCCCCACGCCTTCAAAATTAGCTACAGTTAGCAGAATTTCAGCAACGTTAGAGAGCTCTGAGCTGTCTAACAAGTCGGACTCCGGCCGCATCTGGCTTTGCATGCTTTTTATAAAAACATAAGCCCATGTTTATATACAACTGGAAAAAAAAAAAAAGCCGTTTGTTCCCAGGAGGAGGGTTTAGGAGACACATAGCAGGGCTGGGAACAGCTCATCTCCACATAGGGTCACCAGAATAATAAACCACAGAAATAAAGCCGTGGTTCGCTGCTATCACAAGCTGCATCTCTTCCATGTTCATCAAGAATGTTATAATAGGGTCACATCTGCCTTCCTGAGCGGTCCAGCAAGGGCCCATATAATCCAGTGTAGGGTACAAAGGGCTGTGGGTTTGGCACAGGTCACGCCTGGCTCTGAGAAAGCTGAAGGCTGGAGCGAGAAAAGGGACTTTGAACAGCAGTGTTTTGTTCTCTAGTCTTCAAAGGCGGCGAGGCTTAATCATTCATGGACCAGGCAGCGATAAGAGGCAAGAGCAGACTGTGTAAAGAATGGATTTGAAAGGGGGATGCGGGTGAAAGGCATCAGTGTATAATTCCGATTGTTTATAAGGAAAATAGTATTTTCATAGATTTTGGTGAATTAACTCCTAATCTGCCCCAGAAGTTTTCATTTAAACTGCAGAATACGTTGGGTTTCTTTCCTTTGAGAGTTAAATGTTGAAGTATCTTGTGCTTTAAAGAGGAAAAAAAGAGACCAGTTTGAAAATTAATTGCTTTCAGAAGTCAAGATGCTTTGTTTCGAAGGTTGCCACAATGAAATGCTTCCATTGCTCAGAATTTTTCTCTTTGTTTTGCTGATCCCCAAAGCCAAGTTCATGGGCAAACATTAATCTGTAGCAATGTACTTTTGCCCAATTCTCCCTGGATTAAGAAGTTCTATTCTTGGCTCTGACACATGACAAGTCACCAAAACCCTCCCTGTGTCCATCTGCAGTGATTCGTTTCCAGCTTGGCTGGACCCTGACTGCTTGGCAAGCACCTCTGACCAGCGTCTCCCTTCTATGTTGCCCTGCTCCTCGTAGATCGGCTGCAAAATTGCTTCTGCCCCTGCAAGATCTTAACCATGGCTGCAGGTGGCTAAAGGCCAGTGAAGCCAAGGGAAGTGGGGGGTAAATCCTGAGCTGCTCCGATCACTGCAGTACAAAGAAAAACCAGCTCCAGGAAGAGCAAGGCAGATGCAGAAAGAAGACGAGATTGTCCCACCCATCTAACCAAGCCTTGTCTTTGGTAGCTTCCACTCTCCAGCCTTCTCCCAGCCTCAGCTGCCGCCCGTCCTGGGGTGTCTGAGAACACAGCGATGTGTTACAGGGAAGTTGATTATAACTGACCTCCACCGCTACAGCAGTTCTGCTGTTCCCTATTTAGCATCCATTTTGCTGTCATTACTCTCCCAGAGCTGTTTCTTCCAAGCATAGATCCTTGCTGACAGGTCTCGAGTGGAGAAGGCTGCAGCGCATAAAATTAGAGACATGGGGGAAGACAGCTCAGGATCACAGCCTGGCAGCCATCTGCGGGGGCTCGGAGCCGTGGGGAAGGCACGAGGTGCCCGGGTTTGCCGAGATGCAGGGCAGGGGTGAGCTGCGAATCTGGAGGAGGTGGGTGGTAACGGGCTGTCAGTTCAGTGATCCTATCCACACCTTCAAGGGAATTTAGCAAAGCAGAGTAAGAGGGGCTGGGGGCAAAGACTGAGAAGTGAGACAGTTCAGGCAAGAGGAAAAATGCTCATTAAATACTTAAGTTAAATACTTAACCCATAAGTCATTTAAGTGTCGTCATTTCTGAGAACACTGCACAAAAAACTAGGTTACCTTCAGAGGAAGATGAGGCCAACAACGGGAGATCCTCACTTCCACCACCCCCTGCTTCTCAGTAATATTTACAAAGGGGCAAGAACACTTTTTTCCAGCAGTGGTTAAGATGTGGTAACTCCTCCCTCAATCCCTCATGGCTTGTATTCTGCTACAGCCATTGTCTCTCATGCCAGATTGGGAAGCAACTCATTCCCTCAGTTTGTATCTGGTGGTTCTCAAACACAAGATAACCAGAGCACCAAAAAACTGAGTTCTCAACCAGGCAGTAATTGCAGCTCCATGTAGCTTAGGAAAACCAAGTCATGCAGAATTCCAGATGCCTCGGAGTTAATCAACTCTTTAGCTGGGACACAAAACGAGCAAACATGGCTTCAGAAAGGAGAAACAGCCTCAAAAGTGATAATGCCAGGAGTGAGGGGCTACTGTTCACCCTGAGCACCAGGCAAAGACAAGTCACAGGCTGTTGTCACCCTCCTACCAGCCTTTAATTCACTGCCTGGAGAGCTTGTTCACAAGTAGCAGGGAGGAGAAAAAAAAAAAAAAAAAGCACATTCCTCAGCTTTGTAGTCACCGCTAAACACAGCGTATGTCATCAGGACAGTGCTTTTATTTCCTTCCCAGGATGAGGTTTATGAGCAGACCATTTGTATCAGCCTCCATTAATTATACGCATGAAGATCAAAACCACAAGGATGGCAAATACCACGATCTTCACAGGCATGGGTATCAAGCTTTCAATGGTCTCTTCCTCTGCTGCTTCTGCTTGGTTTTTCCCATTTTCCAGCATCAATGTCTCTTTTTCCACCTCAGTTGTCCCCACAGTCTTTGGAGCTGGCGGCTGCCTCCTCTGCTTCTTTGGCCTTTTCCTGCTGGATCTGAGGGTAAATAAAAAGCTGTTTTAAGTAACCTAAATTAGCAAGCCAACACCTGTTATCTTTTACACATAGAAACCTACCATTAAATGAGAAAGGAATCTTGCAATTAGGGGGGAATTCAAAAAAATAAATTAAAACCACAAAGGAAATCTTCTGGTTATAAAATGACAATCTTCTGAAATTAAACCAAGTCCCACTTTTGTTTAGCTGGCATGGAGGGGTAACCCAGAGCTGCTCAACTCACACACTGGACACCTCTCATACCTCGGAAAAGGTGTCTGGGATAGAGCGTGCAGGGAATAACAAGAACAGCATTCAGGGACATACTTGGATCTGCTGCTGCAGGACTTGTAGCAAAGTAGCACTAGAATACACATTTCTAGCCAGCCTCTAGCTGAAGCAAGATCTACAGGCCAGGACCTCTTTTGATTCTTGTATTCCCATGCCAGAAAAAAAATAAACCCAAACACTTTCATGAGTTTCTAACCACAGCAGGAGACTGTGTCCCAGGGTTCTCTCCTCTGTCCATGCAAAACTCGGAAGAGCTGGAAGGTGTTTTTACAAAGCTGTAAAAAGGAACTCAGGCCTGAAAGAGACTCCAAGGAGTCTGTGGAGACTACTCTGCTTTCAGTATCTAAGCAGTAAAAAGGCCACCTACATTTATGACCTGCCTGAAGCTCATCCATTCCAACCCCCCCACTAATATACTGTTGAATCAGGATTATTGAAATGCTGTCCCACGAGCCAGACAACACCTTTATTGGCAGCCAGGTTTCCTCAGCATCAGGAAGTGCTGTTACAACTCCGCGTGACTGCACAAGCATTGGCTTTGCTCAGGTGTAGAGAAGGGCAGAAGGTGCTGAATGGCCTGGCAGATTCCGCCCTTCGATGCAGCTTCTTTGCTGTTAGTGGGCTCACAGAAATCCCAGGTCAAACCCAAATGTTGCACTTAAGGCACCCTTCTATTTCAGAAAGTCTTTTTTTATCTAGTGCCAGAAGTTTCTCCAGTAAAGCTTGCTTTCTAAGCAAGTTTCCACAAACCCTGTGCTTTCCAAGATGTTAGTCTGCAGATAACTGAGGGAACTTCTCCAAAATGGGCAAACAAGCTAAAGGGAAGGTGGTTGATGGCAAAGACAGGTTAAAGACATTGTACCTGACTCCTCCGGGAGACAAAGGATCAGAAAAGCTTGCTTCACCTTGGTCCTCTTTGTCCGTTCCATCACTAGGTGTTCTACTTTCCTGATGAAAAAAGGAAGTACAGCAAGAGCTTGGGGCATAAGCTTTGCTTTCCTAGCAAGCAGAGCTACCAAACAAGCTGCAGATGACTAGAGCAAGGCCACCTTCAAGGGGGACGAGGCTTCATCTTTTGAGGTCCTGGTGTTACCAGAACAAGACTAGTGAGAAACAGCAAATGCATGTCGATGATAACAGGAGTCTAACAGGGATGGTGCCCAGATATAAGAAACATCATGTTACTTCTTGATCAGAAGTGAGTCAGTGAATGGAACCTGCCTTAAAATATTCTCATTTCAAGCAGGTTGTTCTTCTGCAGGTTACCAAAAACCCCAAACCTTTGGGAAGTACTTAAAATCACCAAAAGATTAGGTTAAAATAAAGGCTGGTGGCCTGTGGTCTACTCTGTCTACGGATGCCTCTGGAATACTGATTGGTATTCAGTGAATCATTGTACTCCTGCCCATCATTTTCTCATCCTGCTGGAAAAAGAAATACTACTTTAAAAGTGATTTATTACACAAGCCAGTGAGTAATGCACAATAAACAGCATCTTGCCTCTGGACACATCAAATAATCACAGCAGCTCAAACCCATCCACATGGGAGGAAAACAGTGCTATGATCAACATCCCCGTTATGTTTATGGTCCAAGGACAACTGGAGAAATCTTCTGCCAAAGACACTGGGCCATGCCCTGCAGAGATTCAGCCACTATCTTTAGTATCACACAACAAGGTCCATTTCTAGGCCTGAAGCCTAAATATTGTTCTTTTCAACAGATGAGTTCTGCTTAACATCACACACGTAAGCGCTTGGGCCAGAAGATCCACTCGGAATCACCTGTTTCGAGATGGCTGAATTTTAAATGCTAAGTGGGATTTATCCTACAAGTACATCAGAAAAGTTTTCCTAAATATTGTCTTTAAAAGCAAGCACCATCTTCCTCAAAGATAACCATCTTCTAGGGTACAGCTATGCTGAGGAGGAAGCGGAATGCCCCGAGGGGAACATCTGGCTGCCCTGCCAGAATTCCTCTGGAATGAGCAGACTCATTTGCTCAGAGGTGACTCAGGATCCTTACCCTGCACTGAAATGAATGCACATTAGATAAATTCAGATAAGATAGAAGATTTCTAAGCTTAAGACTAAGCAACCCAGGAATGAGCTTCAGCACTGCTGTATTAGTAAGTGAAATGAGGTTCCAAAATGAGGTATCATTTGGATGGGGCACTGGCCTGAGGGTTGCAGCTTGGAAGTGTTTTGTGCCCAGAGGAAGCGCAGAAAAGTGACTACTGTAAGTTAATAATGCCTTCATACCCTTTTCCTGCAAACAACCTTGAGACCGCCCTGGGGACTGCTGCCAGCTGATCGCTCTTGTCCCTGCATCTGCTCCGCCGGCAAGTCATCCTCCGGCAATCTTTGTTTTACCTGTTAATATTTAAAGATAGACTCATTAATGCAGGCTGTGGGCACATAATTAAAGCCTCTCCTCATGAGCTACTGCAAAGTCCTGAATACCACACAACACAGGCCAGGTTCTCGTTATTCACAGTGATTTAAACAAGAAACTTCTTACAATTTTTCCACCTGTGACGAGTCTAAATGTAGTTACAATGCAAAGTGCCTTTAAACATAAATGTAACATAAAGCCTGAAATAATTTACATTCTGTAAGTGAGGAGTAAAGCAGTCCTCAAGATAAGTTGTACTTTAGTGCTAATTAGTCATCTCGTATGTACTGGATTCTTAATTAGCAATCCTTTATCTAATTCTCTTCTATTTAAGAAATCTAATATAGGTGAGAGATGGACCATCGTAAAGCAGCACCAATTTCCATTCCTGTTAGCCACTAGTTTCGCAATCATTCTTATGAACACGTCTGGTATGCACGGAAAGCCACTAGATCATCCGAACAGAGTACAAGGGAACTGTTTAATGCTCTGTGGCCACAAATTAAATGGGCTCCCTTTAATAGTCATTGCTAGAAAGTCAGAGTCAGGAGACAGCTAACAGTGATGGAAGTCCAATTTCAGTTCATTTCTAGATTTAGGGACTGCTAGACGCAAAGCCATAAAATTAAGGTGTAACGAGGACAGATACTTGCCTTTATTACTATCTCAGCACGGCTGCAATCTCCAGCAAGCGACAGAAGCTCCATACAATATGTGGGCATTTCCAGGTGTGAAGACTATAAACGAAGAAGAAAGCAGCAAGATGGACTGAGGAAATACCAGAAAGTCAACATATTTTCCAACAGCACAATAAGAAAGTATTTCTTTAGCGAAGCAGCTACAGAAGAACCTCAAGTTTAACAAATACTCACTCTGCTTACAAAAGAAAGCTCAAGGGAGTGGAAGGCAGGCCATAGAAGGATGCTATAATTAACGGATTGGAGACAATTGCTGCATTTGTCATGAGCTAATACAAAGAACACCAGTTTATATCAACTCGCAATTTCCTTCATTTAGCTGCGGATACATCAAATATTCATGCAGTAGTAGATTACTTACTTCAGTACAGCCAGAGGCACAGGCTGCTCTCACTTCTAAGTCTTTTGTTTTAAAGGTTACTCCAGCACTTCTGTCTGAATGAAGAGAAAAGGGGGGGAAAAGTGCTTTAAAATACAAGCGAATTAACCTGAAATATCTATACCAGGTTGCATAATTTGATACTTAAAGCTACAGTTCAGGCCATCTTTACAAACCACACTGCCCAATTATCCTCTTGTGCATTCAGAGGAGCATTCTTTGATGACAGATGTGGTTTTGTGTGCACGATGAAATGGTTTCCCATCAACCGAGGCAGGCACCTACAGAACAGGGCTCCAGAAACAGAGGGACGGCCAACAAAGCCAGCCAGGAGAAGCGGAGCGGAGGATGGGGACACATTGGAGCCCCCAAGCTAAAGAAGCGGTTAAGAGCCCGTTCATCTGTTGGGTGGCACAAACCAAAAAAAAAAAAAAACAAAACCAAGTGACCAGTCACTTATCCAGCCCCACCGCAGCAGAACCAGTAAATAATCTTTTCCTTCAAATTGTTTTCAATCGCTGTACAAAGAAGCTGTGTTTGAACCAGCTCTGCTTTTGTTATGACAGCTGCTATCCTGTCAGATTAGTCCAACGCACAGCTGTTGGCTTAGTGTTTTTTCAAAACATGTCTAAACCGCTCAGGATTTTGGAACTTTTTTTTTTTTTAAAACAGCAACAGAAATCACCCCACCAAGCTAATTGCTTAAACAAAGCTGGATATTCATTACAGGCTGTAGAATAACTGGGAAGTTTGGCTTCATCTTTGAAGAGAACTTCAAAGGACATCACAATAAAGAAAAGGTGGGGGCAAACCAGCTTTTAGCACTAAGGAACTCCCCAAAAGGCTTTTTGAGATAGAAAACAATGTTCTCCTTGAGTAAAAAAAGAGTAAAAATCCCTTTCAGGTCAGATTTTTCAGCATATTACAAGACCTTTGAAATGGTCCCCGCACTCCATTTTCTTTATTCCGTCTCCTTTATCTGTTCATCCAGAGGAGTTCTGCAGAAGGATTTTATTTTTCTCTTCTTTCCGTAGCCTTCATTAATTTGTGCTTTCAGTGCTGGAGGTATTGCACTCAGCTATGTAAGCCTAGAAAAAAACATATACATACAGACTACATACAGTCCAGTAATGCTACCTAAGAGGTAGATTGCCTATGTTTATTTGATATTTCAAAAAAGGGATGTGAAGCCCACAAATCAAAGATCAGCTTGGTGAGGGCCTTATGAACACAATAGGTTATTTTCAGCAATGCTCCTGCAGCACATTTCCATATATATTACACAGACTAAATGAATCATTTCTAGCACAGAAATATTGTGCATGACTGCATGCAACAGCTGCTCCTTCATGCATTGGTCTCTTGTGACCTGATTTTGATTATAGCATTTGCCATCCTGATTGGGGAGGGGAAATAAAACACTCTCTCACCTCTGGAGGTTTTTTTTAAGGAGTAAAATTGCCTAAAGCCACACCTCATTTGCTTCTCCTTAAAAGGGCAGAGGCTTCTGATCTGCTCTTTAGTGCCTTTCTAGATGGTTTTCTGGAGCAGCATTCTTTCCTCGCTCTACACTGGTAAGTAAAGCAATTGGCACAAGATAAAATGAAACAACCTCAGTGACGTTCACGCAGTCTTTGCTTCTATTTCTGTGAGCCACAGACAGGTATTGTCTCACAGGACACAAAATCTGAGCCGTAGGTATAGACAAACATCACCAGCAAATACTCAGATCAAAGGCAGTTTAGAAAGATGAGGTTTTATACATCAGCACTCCATTAGGGCCTCGCCAAATATTGGCAAATTTTCCATTTAATTTCCCAACATCTAATGGGAGTCAGGAGGAAGGCTCAGGAAAGGCTGGCAGTAGAGTCCACATCATAGCGACGAAGCTGTTCAGCCCCTGAAACCAGTCCAGGGACCTCTATTTATAATCCACTGACAAAATATGGGAGGAAAGAAGAAAGATGGGCACTGCCCCCCACAGATCATGGTGGGAACAGGCCACAGAGATTCCCAGAGATCATGTTGCAGTCCATATTTACTATATTTACCCTCATTTAATTTCTCTCTGGTGAGACTAAGGAAAAGTACTCATGTAACACAGCACATTTGACTTCCCCAAGAAGTTCTGCCCCACTGCTGTCACTCTTTCACAAAATATCTAGACCTTACCAAGCGCAATCACATCATCACTCTCTAGATAGTCCACATCAGCTCCAAGCGCTCCCGAGTTTGCCCTGACCACCATGGAGAGCCCGTGGCCACCACCACAGCTTGGTTCTGACCACCCACTGACCCAGCTGAGCCCCCACCAGCTCACAGCTGGGCACCTTTATCCCAAATTCTTGTATTTCAGAGGAAACCACTTACCTCCTCACCGTGGTCAGCTGGAGTCTTGATGGCTACGTCAAGCAGTGCGAGGAGGTGCTGGAAGGGTGTCCTCTCCCTTGCCCCTGTTCGGTGTTAGTGACTACTCTGATGTCATAACTCCCCATGACAACCTGTGGTGAAGTCAATTGGAAAGCAATTTCACTTCAATGGAGAAAATCCTTCTCCTGGAAGAGCAGAGGTTGGAAGGGTCACCAGGATCATATGAGCTTAAATATAAAAGTTATATCTTATACAATTTAAACAAGTTTCTACAAAGAAAACAACTGATCCTTATCTTTTATGGGAGCAAAATTGGAAAGAGAATCCTGACGATTTCTGGGAGAAATCCAAGGTGACATATCAATAGGCAAATGTGGCTTCAGTACTAGTATTTTATTTTTGGTTGGGGTTTGTTTTTTTTTTTTTTTGAAGGACAAAGAAATACCACACTGTGGATGAGGGAGACGTCAGCCTGTGACAGCTCAAGGCATCTGGAACACGAGCTGGTCCCAGAACCACGGCTACTGGGAGCTCCTGCCTGGCAAGGACACGGTGCACTAGAGTCATGGGGGAACACAAGAAAACATCAAAAATAATGAAGAAATTAAGAGGATTAAGGTGGCAAGGTAAAGGGAGGTGAGAACGTACAGTAGGAACAGCAAAACTGTAAATAAATTCCTTCAGACTGATTACATTATAAAAACAGTCTTTCCAAAAAAAAAAAAAAAAGCAAGAGACCTTATGAGTGAAGCCTTTAAGGAATAAAACCGATTCCTGAAGATCACATGAGAGGGAAGATGTTTGCACCATCATATTCTAAGACGCCTTGAGCTGATGGAATAAAATCCCAGCAACGCCGCGCACTTACTCAATTTAAAACATTAAAAGAGTGGAAATAAAGTGTGCTAAGCCATTCTGAAGCACTGATATTCCCTTGGCTGTGTAATACCCAAGATTGCTGGAGCTAGCTTGTATTAGAGCAGTTTTAAGCAAAGAAATCCCAGGAAGAGATACGTTCTGCAGAATTCATTAGAGGCCCTTTTACCCTGAAACAGATTGAACTTCTAAACAGGAAAAAAAAAAAGCATTTACTAAGAATGTGGCTTTAAAAAGGAAATGCCCAGAAGCCCCTTCATTGCCATTACATTTTTAAGTACTGAGTAGATACTCAATAACTTTCATTTTCTATTACATTAAGTCATCGTGTTCAGGCAGCGCTGAGGACTCCAGTGAAGACCTCGACCAAAATCAGAGCAGCTCCCCAACCTTCCTTGTTTCACAAACACATGTGAAATAAGCAACCAAGACCCACGTATTTTGGCATCAGGTTCTGTATTTAAACCAAGACAAATGTTAACCATGAAGCCAGGAATGATAGCTTCCTCGGGAAATTCTCATTAAACAATTGTTTTATAAAAAAAAGCTGGTTATCCCATCAAAGGAAGAAACATCTGACAGGAACCTGGAGGGCTTTTTAACAAAAAAACCCACTTAACTATTAAATGAATAGTAACAGAACACTGAGAAGAAAGAAGACAAGTAGTCAAGTTCTACAAGTCACCCTTTTAAGGTGTTCCAGTCACTCGCTTTAAGCCCATCCACCCCTTCCCACAGCAGTTAAATCCCAAACCAATTACACACACATTCTAATTAGTAGCCAGGCAGCAAACACATGCAATATATTTATTCAAAGCTCCAAAGCGAGGTTTAAACATATCCTCCTGTCACCTTACAAACAGCTTGAATATCCCATGTTTTAGGGAGCACATCACCGTGGAGTTACACTTGCAGATATCAGGGGATTTTTTGCCCAGACATTTTTCCTTCATCAGAATGGTACCAGTGGCAGCAGTGCAGGGCAATCAAGACCCAATTCCTATTTCTTGTAGTCTGGGGCTGTTTTTCAACACAAAGGTAATCTCTGCGGCAACAGAAGGCCAAAGCATCATTCCTCTGTGCTGTTTTAAAGCAATGAAGTTCAAAAGAAAAGCTAGTCAAGACAAAAGGCGTTTAATGGAAAGATCAAGACTAGAGGAGCTCAACCCATCATCTGCTGAGCAGGTTAAAGCAGTTGAGTTAATGACCACCTAGAAGCTCTCCCCATCCTGCAGATTAGACTTTGCCTTTCTTGTTCCTTCCAAATGTAAATGAGTTTATAAAGTGCATGTCTGAGTCACAGCTCAAGCTGCTTCTACCGTTGTAAAGGCAGGGGAAAAGTTACGTACGGAGCACTACATGTTATGTTTCATTCTAAAAACTAATTCAGCCACTGCTGAGGTTTCTTGGCCAAAAAAAAAAAGCCCCACTTACCTCACGCAGCATCCCAGCAGACAAGTATTGCCACCCAGGATTGCTTCAAAGCTGTGCTCCAGTTTGGTGGTTCAGTTTTGTGCATCCTCTCAAGCCTGTGGCCAAAGCTCCCTCTGAGCCTGTACAAGAAGCACAGACAAAAACATTCCTGAATTATCAGCAGATCCTGGAACAGGCTGCCCAGGGAGGCGGTTGGGTCACCATCCCTGGATGTGTTCAAGGGTCAGTTTAGATGCGGTGTTGGGGGATATGGTTTAGGGGAGAACGTGTGGAGTAGGGTTGATGGTTGGACTCGATGATCCCAAGGGTCTTTTTCAACCACTATGATTCTATTACTTATACCAGCAATAGGATCCCAGCTGATGCCATCTCCCCACATCACTCCTCGCCAACCCTGGGACCAAATACCACTGGCATTTCCCGAGCCCTTTGGGGTCTCGCTGTGTATGGTCACTAGATGGACAAGATTGGGCATCTCCTGGTGGTAGCAAAGCAGCCACCTTTGGAAAATTATTCCACGTAGAACTGTTTTCCTACGCTGTCCTTGAGAGGAGCGTGTGCCAAAAGGAACCAACACCATAGTGGAGTAGCTCCGTCATTCAGAATTTCTTTACTGATGCCCCAAACAGAAGCACTTAAGTCATTGCTACTGTTTTCCCCCCAACAAGTGGCATTATTTTGCATCACTATTTTCTTTGCCATGTTTTCCAAGAGGACACGCTCTTACCAAAGGGGCGCAGAAGCTGCGACAGAGGCTGGGACATCGCCTCGACACCAACTCCAGCGTGCAACCAAGTCAACTTCGGGGTGATGAGGTTGGTGCTGAAGAACATCAGGGGAACCCAACACCCACAGCATCTCCCAGCCTTCCAGAAGCCACATGTTGGCCATCCCTCTCCCACCAGGGCCGGATAACCCCCTTATTTTGAGCACCCCATTTGCTCACAGGCACTGGGGCACCTCACGGCGGGGCACAGCAAAAATTAAGAGTCCAGGAGAGGCCACCGAGCTCCTTCACCTCCACCCGGGGGAGTAAAACGCAACCCCCGCAGGGAACCGTGACCCCGACGTGATTCGAACACGCAGCCTTCTGATCTGGAGTCAGACGCGCTACCGTTGCGCCACGAGGTCCCGCCGGCGAGCGCCGCGGCCTGCCTGCAAGAGGCTGCGCGCCGCCCTGCGCATGCGCACACCCGCCGCCTCCGCTTCCCGGCCCCTGGCCGCGCAGCCCCCATGGGCCGCCCCACACAGGCCGCCTCCGCTGCCCGGGGCTCTCCGCCGCCTCCCTAGACTCTCGGGCTTCCCGCCGACCCGGTCCCGGTAGCGGCGGAGCAGGCCGCAGCCGCCCACACCAGGCCGCTTTCAAGCCGCCCGCCCCGCTCGGCCCCGCCCCGGCCTGTACCACCGCCTGGGCGGGGGTTAGGCCGCGCCGCCTGGCCCGGCCCACCTGCGTGTTCCCCCCGCCTCGCCACGGCGGAACCCCCCATCACACCACGCGTGGTCTGGCCCAGCTCTGGCGGGCTCCGGAGTTAAAGGGCCCGGCCCTGAGGGAGCCCCGGTTCTGAGGGGGCGGGTCCGGCCCGGGCGCCGCTCTCGGCCGCAGGGAGGCCCGTGTGGCCGTCGGTGCATTTTCTGCCTCAGTCCCGAGACCTTCCGTATTTCGGTGTGCGGCTGGGAGAGCCCGCACACTTGTGGCTGCCCTTACAAGTGTCACCAGCATGGTGGGGTTGGAAGGGACCTCTGGGGATCATCTCATCCAACCCCCTGCTCCAGCAGCTCACCCAGAGCAGGGGGCCCAGGAGCGTGTCCAGGCACCTTTGGA
>JAVSBS010027987.1:43635-80774 GCA_033124195.1 Coracias cyanogaster | reverse complement strand
CTGCCCCATCCCTGGCACCATTGCAGGTGAGGTTGGCCGGGGCTCTGAGCAACCTGCTGGAGTTGCAGATGTCCCTGCTCCCTGCAGGGGGTTGGTGAGATGACCTTCAAAGGTCCCTTCCCACCCAAACCATTGTGTGATTTAAACACACTTCACAGAATATGAACATGGTTCCTGTCCTCATGGTCAGGGCTCTGCTGACACACGTCACTCTTTCTACCCGTCCACTGACATGATGGAACTCCTGGGAAATAAAGATAGGCTAAATCTGCTGTGACTGTGGATTTGCATTGGGATGTTTGGGGGTGCCAGTTGTAACTGCTAATTCATCAGCAGTGTCTGGCAGCTTGGGGTACAGGAGTAGGTGCATCCCCAAGGTGACCTGAGGGTAAACTGCTTGCCCTCTCTTCATGTAAACCACACAAATGCCTTTTCTGAAAACTGGGAATCCGGGAGCTGGATCTCCACAAAAGCCACCTGTTGTTTTCTTTGGGAGATGGTCACGGGGCTGGTTTCAGTACAATCCTGACAAAGACACAGAAGGGGAATATAAGGAAAAAAGGCTGCTCAGGACCTGTGAGGTGGCTTGGAGGGATCTGGTCTCATGGCTCTTTTTTTCTCTCCACCCCTTCTCCCACCAGCTTGTGAACACGTTCTTTAGTTTCCTGAGACGTAAAACGGATTTCTTCACTGGTGGAGAAGATGGAGTAGCAGAGAAGGTAAGAAACCCAAATCCTCTCGCTTTTATGTCTTCTGACTTACACACCACCCATGTCTGTGCCCTCCTAAGACTTCGCTGCCTGAAAACTCAGAGCGTTACAGTGCGTTTGGGGACGAGCAGCCTGTGATGCTGATGAAATTCATCCCTGAAGCACGGTAATAACGAGCTGCCCCTATCTGAGGTGAGGCGCAAGCGATTGCTGCTTGGAATGATACCGACGGTGCAGGATTTTCTTGCCACGCTCTGGCCAAAGGCTTGTTTGGAAAGCAAATCTGCCAGACACACTGACTTAACGGTGACAGACACCGTGGTGGCGATAACCCCAGGTTACCTTGTTTGTTCATCGCAGAAAAAGCACAAAGTCCACATCTCTGCACATGCGGCTGCACCTTTGTCTCGGGGCTGCGGTGGCGGTACGGAGCGAGCAGGGGAATGAACCCAGGGGTCTGGGCGACCTCGTTGGCAGCCTGAGCATCTCCTCTCCAGTGGATATTCCTCACCCAGCTCAGGAGCTGAAAAATGAAATTGTTTCGCTGTAGGGAAATAAGACCTGGAGTGTTCAAACACAAACTAAAAGTTTTCTTGGTTGTACTTACCAGTAGAGCAGCTGCTCCCCTTCCTGGGCTGCTGGAGCTCCACCAGCAAAGCTGCCGTGCGGAGTGCGTTAGGGCAGCTGTTAATTGCTCACACAGTGCGTGACATACTCTGTCTGCTCTCTAAAGTGGCAAAACAAAGGGATGGGAAGGAGGATGGTTTCAAAGTAAGAAAGATGAAGCCGTCATTTTTCTTAGAGAGCAAATCTCCCTGAATTCCTGAGGACTTTGTGCTCCCAGGGAGCGAAAGCCTGAGTAGCATCTCAGAGGTGAGCACTGGCTGGTGCTTTTGGAGCCCCTGGCTACTGCTGTTGGCAATTCCACAGCAAATCTGTGCCTGTCAAAGGAAAGTGTTTGTGTCCTTGGATGGTATCTGTCCAAATCCTTTATGGTCGTTTGCAAAGGTGCTCAATACACTGACTCTGATGCCATAATAACAAGAATAAAAATGGAAGAAGCTGCTTCCTCAGTCCTGCTGGCCCTTTGGTGTGAAGGAGAAAGAGGAGAGGGCAGGAATGCCCTTGTCTTTTATGGGATGCTATTTGAGAAGCCCTTGTGCAGAGCGCGGGGGGGTGTGGTGGGACGTTGCAGGAAGCGCGGTGGCTGGTGCTGCTGCTGTTCTCGCTGCTTGGCTTTGCGCAGGGCCTGGTGTGGAACAGCTGGGGCCCCATCCAGAACTCGGCCCGCCTGGCCTTCGGCTTCAGCGGCTGGGACATCGCCCTGCTTGTCTTCTGGGGGCCCATCGGCTTCGCGCCGTGCTTCTTCTTCATGTGGCTCATGGACAAGAAGGGTGAGCGGGGCCGGGACGGCGGGGCCAGGGGGTCGGGACTCCCCGCCCCTGCGGCTTCCCCCGGGCCAGGCGGGGACGCCGTGGCCGTGTCCCGCCGACGCCGCGGCGAGGGGCGGCTTGGTGGTCCTGAGGCTGGAGGAGCCGGCACCGCCAGCCCGGGGACGCTCGGCGCTAGGGGCCTCGGTGTTAAAAGGGGATAACTAATACTTCAAAGACATCATGAGAGCTATTTTCAGTACACCGCTCACAGGGACATAAAAGGCCATTCACGAGGAAGGTGTTTAAGTTGTTCCTAAAGCTGAGAGGAGTTACAGCATCGTAGGTGATGGCTGAGGTGTGGGTCTGGAGAAGATGGGCTCCAGTCAGGCATTGCTGTGCCAGGTGTGTGACCTGGAGATGGTTGTGTTTTCTGGTAATCCGCTGTGGAACTAACACCCGTGCTGGTGTTTGGAGCAGTTTAGGGCGGCCACTGTATCTTGAAAGGAATGCTTCATTTTTAGAAGCAGACGGGATGCAAAATTAGTGGCTTGCTTTTAGTAGTGCTGGGGGGATACAAAGGCAGAGAATGTAAACTGGAACTTGCGATTCAAGGTTTCAGAAGATGAGCGCTGGGGAGAGTGTCCTAATTTGTGTTCAGGCTGTTCTGTCTCAGCAGGAAACATCTGAGAATGGTGTTTGTCCCTGGAGAGCTTCTCCAGAGCCTGTGCAGTTCACCCCAGGGACCACTCTGGTGAGGTCAAGTCCCTGTGTTTGCAGTTTTGAGCTTTTGGGCCTAAAGCCACAGAAGCATTTAAGTCTTTTAATTCCTGTTTAAACAGGCCTCTAAACAAGAGATAGGAGCCTATGTACCCTTGTGGCTCCCGATGTTAAGTGCTACTCATTCAATTTATTTAGGAATTAATAGCTCGTTTGTGGGAAGGGGGAAAAGTGGAGGCAGGCAGGGAGAAAAGCTGTAGCTGAGAAAGCCTGTGTCTCGAAATTGGAATTGTTCTTCCTAAAACTGAAGATGCGTTGAGGGAATAAAGCTTATTGGGCTGAAAATACATTCTCCAAATGAGTCCGTGGTGGCTGCACAGCTAGTCTCCTCTCAAGCAATTTGGACTTAAGTTGACAATGTCTGTCTAGACTACTGTATAATAGTGTTGTCAATTATCTTAAAATTAAATTATTTTGTGTTATACAGTGAAGACTTCATGGTATGAAGGGAAAAAGCTAAACTCAAACTTGTGCTTGTAGAACCGAGTCTGTGTTTTTATTTCTTCATTTCTTATAAAGCTGATTCTGAGCAATGGGGAAAAAATACTGGAAAATGTTTCAAAGTAACTCATGGGAGAAGGATCATTAGTGTTTTGTTGTTTCTTTAATGTGATTAGCAGTGTAGTTGCTGGATTTTTTTGGTTTCACACATAGCTTGTTTTCATCAGAATATGTATACAAGTGTTTCCTCGTTACCTCAACTGATTGCTTGGGTGTCTTTGTTTTATTTAATTTCCATGTTCCTTGGAGATACTGATACAAACTACCCATTTGCTCTTGCTTGGTTGCTTTCCTTGCTGAGAGAATTTTGGCTGATAGACTAAATAGAGCATCTCAACTCATTGGCCTTAGGCATAAGGAATACATAAGGGCGCTGGAGCATGTGCTTTGTGCTGCAGCAGATTTTGCGGGGGCCCTGTTGCATTTCTTGCTCTTTTCTGAGTCTGGATGATGCCCACAGAGAATGTGGTGCTGTTCACTTTGGAAGTGATGGTGGAGTCCCGCTAGCTGGTTTCTCACGGAGCAAAGAGGAGAGCTGCTGCTGCCCAGCTCTCCCGTGGGGCACGTTTCCACTGGAGGCACATTGCAAGGAGGTTATCTGCTCTTTGGAGTACGCATGTTCTGGGAGGAGCGTGACTCTACTGCTTTGAATCCGTAAAGCTGGTTGGGTTTGACCGTGCAAGAGCAGTATTTCACTTGCCTAGGGGTACAAATGCTTGTTGTTACACCAAATTACTCTCTGTACCAAAAATACAGAGAAATGACACCATTTACTCCCTGGCTTCAATCATCTGTCATTGGAGTTTGCTAGTAAAGGAACTGTCAGGAAAAAGATGTGTTTGTGAAGTGTTAACATGCAAAACCTGGCATGTATCAGAAGTATGACACTGTAGCTGATGCGTGTCAGAATTTGAGAGGAGATTCTGCAGTTACATAGCCCTATACTTCACAGTCAGAGAACACCTAACTGATAAGTGGCTGCCTGCTGCCAATTAAGTCTAGTTTTGTGCTTCATATGAAGTATCAAAGTATTTGTCTCTTTGGTTTTTAGTTCTTCATTGTAGTATATAGTTTGAAACTTAAATCTTTTTCCATGCCAGACTTGTGTTGTATTATTTGTGCACCTGTTTCTTATTTCAGTACTGCTTATAAGGAGATTTGGTTACTTTTTTTTTTTTACCTTTTAACTAATCAGAAGTTGAAAGATTAAATATTAAACAATAAACATGTTAATAATCCAACTTGGAAGAAGCATTTCTTGAGCTGTGTGATTCTGTTCTATCACAGCTTCTTGGGAGTGTGGGGCCTTCTGAGAGGAAAGGACAGTAGTGGTTTATTTTTAGTAAAAGGTGTGCTAAACAAGCTCCAAATGATCTGCTTTTCAGTTCTGTACAGAAGGGATCTAGAAAGGAGAAATTATAATTTTCTATTTTTTTTTTCTTATCTCAAAGGGTTTCTTGGCCTTTGTGACCTTTTTCCCTCCTGTCCTGCCAAGTGATCCTGGATTTTTTTGTGGAGGCCTGTATGCAGTTGACACAGGCAACGCGGTTGGAGAATGGGAGGAATACATGGGTGGATAAAGGTGTCACTTTTGGCTCGCCAGGGAATTTCCGCAGAAGATACTACAGGCAACTGCACCTTCCCCAAGGACTCTGATGACCCAGAATGGGTGTTGGTGTCAGAAGCAGCATGACAGTCTTGTTTGGCTTAAGCCCATGTTCTTACCGATCTATTGAGATTTCCAGTTTTTTATGAAATTGAGGGTAAATTTTCATCAGGTGAGTAGTGATAGTCTTCACAAGATTGGAATAGATTTTTTTTTTTTTTTTTTTTTGGCACTGGAGGAAGCCTGGATTTAGCTGGTGTTTCTGTGTCAATTAAAACGCACGCCAGTTGAAAGCTAGTTTGGTTTTTTGTTGTTGTTGTTGCATTCTTTTCTTTCTCAAAAACGCGTTCTTTTTCAGACACTTGGTAAGGCTCACATTTCACAGCTGGAAATTCTTCTCTGGGGAGCAAGCCCAGTTCCTGTTCCTGCCTTCCAGCTTCCTCTGGTTGATTGGAGACTTCTGCCAGTGTGCTGCTCCTTGGGAGCTTTCTGTTCTCTTTGACTGGGGCTGTAGTAGGGACGGTGGTGGCATCTGTAACATTTCCCAGTCCTATTCTGGGATGGGTGCATGCTGAAACTCGGGAATTACCTTTGTGTGGGTCGTTTTTAAGCATGTGCCATTTTGAAGTAGGTTTGAAAACTGTTTTCCGTGAGTAGAATTACAGGTGTTGTCTTGGTCATGTGGTTTCTTAGTGAAGAAAGGTTAAAAGATGGTGTGTGCTGTGGAGCTACAGGTGTCTTCTCTGGTGCATTTTCTTTAGCAATGGGATTAGAGAGTCCTTGTTTAAATGATAATTACCGTCAGAGATTCAATAAGACTGAAATTAAATGGGAAATTACTTCAGTGTGCTGTTGGCTGGACCCTTGTTTACATGATTAAAATTAGCTGCAATTTGTCACATGATGCTTGAGTGTTTATGGATGTTTTGTGCCTTGAGTGTTTCAGTTCCTGGGAACAGTAAATATAAGCATACAGAAGTGTTAGGGTGTTTATATGAAATCAAAAGCCTACACACCTCTATGGATCTGGTTCACTATTTTTATTAGTTAAGTTCAGAGTTACAAGGTGAGATCTAGAAGCAATATATAATGTCAGTCTTCATTATATTCCCATATAAGAAAGAAGAGGCAATGAAGAATGAAATACTTTATGATAATTTACCTTAAACTGATGAAAAATATCACCATTCTATTCAATGTATTTTTGGAATACAGTGAACACAGTTTTATATTGAGTTTAAAGAAATGTGACATATTATTTGTAAAAGTGAAGTGTAATCTATTTCTTGGTCCTTTTTTTTAACATGATATATGCTTACGTGGGTTGCATAGACATTCTTACTAACTTTATTTTACTGAAATAAAATTGACACAGCATTGTTATCCTAGTGATTAAATAATAAAGTGGCAAGAAAACTTCAATAATCAGATTTTGGGTTTTAATGGAGATTGGCTTGTCAGTTGAAACCACAAATGTTTTTACTTATATGAATAGTTACTCCTTTCCTGAATATCAAACTCTTGATTTCATTGCTGTCTCCTAAATCATGCTTCTGAGTTTCCTTCTCTGAGACATTTGATAGTTACCTCTTCCACCTTGGTATTTTGAGGTTAAGTCCTTTAATACAGTCTGACAAAACAATAATGAATATTGAGTATGAGTACTAAATAAGGCCTTAGTAATATAAAAATGCCTTAATGGATAAAAAGAATTCTGCACAGCAGCTTTCATGTTTGAAGTTCCCAGACTGTCACTTTGTCCTGCATGCACGGAAACACTAATTTTACTTTAAGGGGATCTTTGGTCTCCTCTAAGTCACATCTAGGGTCACTGGAACAGAAGGGAGAGACTTCAAGTGAACTTGTTCTCCCCCTAGATTTTCATCTAGGAGGTGTTTGTGAAATGCCTTTGGTTTTAATTTGAGAGATGTGAAGGTATGTATAGACAGCAAAGAGGGAGCAGCTGGTTGTTCCAGAAGTCAGTGGAAACATGAATGGTCAAGTGAAGCCAACAGATGAGGGAGAGGTGCTCTTAAACATTTCCTTTGCACTTGGTGTATCACGGTCCTTGTCTGTCATTCAGGCTTTCAGACACTGTGATAGTAATTCTAAATTGGAGCGTTGTTACTAGTAACTTAAAAAAATTGCAGCAGGTCTGGTTGCTGATAGGTATCACTGTTACTATGGGTGGACACCGTGAAGTACTTTCCATGGTGGCACTCAAAAGAATGTGCAGTTTCTGTTGGAAGTGTTCATAGTTCTGTCATGTCATAAGTGATCATGTACACAGGGGGTTTTGGATAACAGGACAAAAAATAAACGAATTAGGAACCTTTGAAGTCTGACAGTTTTGACCTTGTGGCGCATTTGCAGCTTATTTATGTCATGATGTCGAAGAGAGACTTTTCTTATCTCAGAGACATGACTGGAAGATATGTGGACAATATTTCAAAATGACCCATCTGATAATTCACAGATAAAGTTCAGGCATGAGCCTTAGCTAAAGATGCCTAAGATAAGACTCAGTATAAGGCTGTAAGACTTTAATATAATTTGGTGAGATCAAGCTAAAAGGATTTACACACTTCAACAATAGCAAAGGTTTATACAGACATGATGGTTTTGGTAGGTTAGTAGAGCCTAAGGGAAGGAAATACCCATGGGAGAACTTGTAGGTATGAAAATGTGAGTAGGAGCCAGTGAGAAAGGGAAGTGTGATGTTTGTGGTGCTCAACTGAAATGTCCTGGGATTACAGAGAATAGTCTCATCATAAACAACTGATTCTACTCAGTAGAATTTTTTTTTTAATGGCAGCAGAAGGCTCTCTTGGATTCACTAAAAGCTGAATGTGAACTTAGTACTTCAGTTAAAAAAAAAAAGATAATGCCTTGACTTGTATGAGGTGGATGCTGTCTATATTTCGTGAAAAGGCAAAAGATTGATGCACTTGAACAAATGCAAAAGAAGTTTCAAGGAAAATAGCTGTTTTACCCAGTCTGTTCTCTCTCATCCTGTGGACATCTACTGCATGCTATGAATGCTGCATATATTTCATTGTCTTCTAAAGGAGACTGATCCACACTTATCAAATTCCATGAAAGGGATTAATTTTCCTAAGCTAACAAATCTTGGCAGAAGTGAGATGAAGTGTTGTTTTTCATGTGGAAATATGAAAGAACCAATTAGGGAGCTGAATACAGGTAAATTACACTAGAGTAGATATTTGATCAGCTTGAATTTACAAAACTTATCTTGATGAGTTGCTGAGGTGTGTTTGTATAGACGTACTATTCCTCTATGCCATCAGAAGAAAAGAAAAAGGAAGATTGAACCAAACTTAGCTTTTGTTGCTTAATTTTGTGTACTGTGGCTGCGTGAAAGACCATGGGGCATTTGTGCAAGTGCTTGCAGAAGTGAGGACTCATTAGGGAATTGATTGGCCCACCCTCGCTGGAGTTAGGCATGCTGCAGAAGACCACTTGAGATACACAGAGTGATTAGCAACATGGAGTGGTTTAATTAGGATATGATGAGTTGTGTTATCTTGATGCCCCTATGATTCATCATAGCAATGCTAGCTTGATTGTTAGCAGCACTTCCCATACCTCCTGATGGGCCAGGTTGAGCTGAAAGCATCAATCATGGCTGTAGACTTGTTCTGGAGCTAGCTCTTTCTTTTAAGTGGTGTCACCTCCTGTCTCTGCTCTGTGTGATGTTTCCACGGACATTTCTGTGGAAATACAGAGCTACTGCTGCCTGTTATGCAGCTGCCGTGCTCTTTGCATGCTGCTTTGGAGCTGTGGAGAGCGGTTTGAAACACCATGTACTGAAGAATATCAGGATACTACATGTGGGATTTGAAATAACTTTTTCATGCTGTAAAGTAAAATCCTGACATGTTTGCGTAGCTCATGTGGGAATAGTACTGGCCATGTTAACTGAGGATAACATTATCTTGAGGCTTTGGTGCACTGAGCATACAGGCACAGTGAGAGTGGGGTGTGTAACTTACTATATCTTGATGTTGACAAATTGACGAATAGTGAAATCATTTGCCAGTGTAGAATACAGTCCCTTAATTTTGTTATGCAGCTGTTGGCACAAGCAGAGGTAAACCACTTAAGCATCACAGAACTGGGCCAGGACACAGGTCCAGCTAGGAAGATACTTTGTCAACAGTAGCTTTTAGAAGGTGACTAGACAGTGTATAATACTAGGGTAGCTATGCACTGGTATCGCCCCTGTTGTATTTTTAATAGTCCTCGTAACCTTGTCTTGACCCAAATTCTTCCTAGTCTGGCTGGTTCCTTTTCTCTATCTCCTGCCTCACTTGTGTGTCTTCTAGCTCTTGTGGCATGCCCATCTTGTCCTTCAGTTTCCCTCTGTCCTCCACTCCTCCTACTTGTTGAGTAGAAGAGGTTGGATGTGAGAAGCTCAGGGCTTAAAGGAGTGAGAGCAGATGTAAAAAAAGCCCTTGGATAGGTGGGAAGAGACAGAGAGAAGGGGAGAGTATGGGACAAGGCAGTGACTGAAGTATAGGAGGCACAGATGCAGAAGCAGGATCTGGACCTGGAGGGCTGGGTGGGGATGGGAAAGGTGGAGGAACAAGAAGAGTAGGAGGCACAGCGAAAAGGATGCTGAGTGAGCAAGAGCTGGTAGTAAAGGTAACTTAGGTAGCCAGCAGCAAGTGATGGGGTGGCAGGTGCCAGCACCCCTCCTGGGCTGCCTGCCCAGCACCCTAAGCCAGAGATCAGCAAACACAGCTTTTGTGAACTGGCTTGAGAAGTGCTTTTAAAATCAGGAGCTGGGAGAGCTCTTTGAACGCAATTGACCTTTTTGCCTTTTCTTATAACCAACACAGTCCCAGTGTTTTGCCTCTGCACATCCCAACCTCTGAACTCCACCTGGCAGTGCCTCTTGGCAGCCCAAGGGTGTATCGGCCCTTTGTCCACCCTTCCCCGAGGTGCCCCAGCCATGACCATCAGCTCCCTGCAAGGCTCCCCAGGCGCTGCTGACGCAGGGGAGGGTGGCTGTTCCTTCTTGTGTGGGTTTGCTGGTGACAGATGTCTGGCCTCGTGATAGAGCCACGAAGGGGATGCTGGGGCACATGTGGTCCCTCTGGTTGATGTCTCTCCTCTTCTCAACTGCCTTTTGGAATGGGACAAAAAAAGCTAAAATACCATTATGTCATCCACTGCCTTGCTGCATTTTAAAAACATTTAAATTGTGACGGTCTGCTTTCTTCTAGAGGTTTTTAACAACATGGTAGCTGTGCTACTTAAAGGTAGCTGGTGCTAACTTCTGTAACATCAATGGCAAGAATAATTCCACTGTTATCAAAGTCCTTTGGGCTTTCTCCTAGATTTTTATTACAGAAGTAGTAAAGGACTTAGGCAAGTTGTATTGCATTTGTCTTGCTAGCTGTATGTTTATACTGTATTTATAATTCTTAGCTATTAGTTTCTAATTCCGTTAAAGAGAAAACGGAGTCTGTTTTCTTTAAAGAATTATTACAGTATTGTTTATTTTTCTTATCAGAAAAAACAAAGTAGGAACACAGAAAGACCATTTTCATTTGGTAATGCTGAACTAACTCAGCTTTACTGATTTCTAAATTCCAGTAGCGGCATTACCATTGTACAAAGAAAATAAATTTTATTCATTATTTTTGGACGATGTTGTTTTCAGGAGATAGTTTCATGTTGTGTTTTTTGGGACTGAAAAACAAGTTTGAAGTTAATGCAAAAATGAGGTTCATTACTTGTTAATAAAGTTCAGATATTTTCTACATTGCCAATTTCTACCTGTATGGTTTTTGTTGTAAGAAATGCCTTGTTTGTGGGAAAGGAGCCATGTAAAACAGGGCTGTTTGCTTGCCTTTTCAGAGCTGAAGAAGTAGATAGTGCACAGCACAGGTCCTGAAATAATGTTCTCTATCGTGAAAATCTATAGCCTGATATTGCCAAACAAAAATATTTCGTTTACATAAAATATTTGTTTAAAAACACCCCAACTCCCCAAAAACCAAGGTCAGTGCCTCAATGAGCAGAAGTAAATTTAAGAAACGTGATGTTTTGGCAATTCTCTGTTAGAATATTTTGCAAATTTTCTTGGGGACTGTTGTTTGAATTCTCCCACTGACAACCTGGTGTAGCCCCAGCTGAGCAGACCATAGACCTCGCAGGTACATGTTTCTTTAAGAGTTATTTCAGTTATAGTCCTGGGGCAAGGGAGATCATAGCTTGCTCTGCCCTTCTTTCAGTAGTGACATTCGGAGCTATTCCATCACTTCCTGCCTTAATTTGGCTTTTTTAATGCTTCTCATGTGCGTGTGCTATTGTGACTCTGTAGCCGTGCTGTAACTATAATTGTGCTGCAGAAGCTTGTGATCAATGTTCCAACTTCCTCAAAAGCTACAAATTAAGCTTTCTCATGCAGATTTGTAGTAGAGAGGGTTTCTAGATTTTTCCTCTTTTTAAAGCTGGAGATCCGTATGACTCAGCCTGAGGGAGTGATGTGTTTTGAAAGTGAGAGGTCTTCTGCTTTTTGCAAAGTCTGCTTAGGGTTTTCTGGAATGCGTTTAGAAACTCTTTTTGGTTTATTAGATTATTTCTGATGAGCGCCATCACTTTTGAATACTTGAAAAAGGTGGAGTTGTCATATTTTTGATCACATGAAACTAGAGAATTGATCAGGAGCCTTAAAAAATGTAATTATTTTAGCACCAGTGCTGCAAAAGGTGTCTTTTAGGATGAATTATGCACCCTAGATACTGCCTGATGCATTTTAATGGTAAAGTAACATTGAAACTGTTCACACAGAGGAAAATTGGCTCACTCTAGTGACCTTTCCTACAGGTCACAAGATCCACATGGATATTGCGTCAGTGAGACTCTAAATGCTCTTTTTTTTTTCCTCAGCTGACAACAGGGATAGTAAAAAGGAGAAACTTTGTACTTAGCATCCCGCTTAGTGGATGCGCTAGACAGTATTTAGTGTAGCTGCCAATCTTTGCTGCGTGGTTGCTTCTCGATACTCCTGTCGTGGTAGAGCAAAATGCCTCTGCGTTTCTTAAAATGAAGAATTTCATGCACCATTGGGTGGTGCGGGCAAGTACCACTAAGATAATGACAGAACATCTCCCCTGATAGATGCGTACAAGAGAGATTGTTTTTCCTCTCTGTCGCCACAGGTAGGTATCTGTAGTTGGTCGTGTGGTAATTAAGCCTGCTGTGCAGTTGGGACTCCTTGAAATGAGTGGGAAGAGACAGAAAAAAGCTTCCCTCCCCGTGTTCGGTGCGGAAATGGCTTGGGTTGTCGGCATTCGTCCAGGAACACAACAGTGAGAGCTAGAGCAAAGGCTTGTTGTCTTGTGCGTTCTCTTGACTTGTTAATGAGCACCCATAATTCAGCTTCAAAATTAATGAAGAGGTTTAGTTTCCAACTGCATTATTATTAGCTTTGTCAGTTACTTTTGTTTTTGTCAGTTACTCTGCATCTCTCTCTGTTAGTGTATGCTCGCACACGTGTACATACACACATGGCCTGTTAGAGAGTTTTTCAGTTTATCAAAAGAAAAAGATGGATTAAGTGATTCACCGGAATCTTCATGTTTCAGTAAATATTGGAGTTGAAAGTAGAAAGCACATACCAGAGGTGAAGGAAGAAAGAACAATTCTTAAAGCAAGCATTTGTATATTAATTGCACAGATTTACTGAGCACTCAAATAGCTCTTTTTAAAAAATTATTGTATGCCAGCACTGCACTGACCCCAGGTGAAGAGAAGACCTGATTTAGTAGCCTTTGTAACACTAATGGTGAGACTGGCACTTGTTTCCCTGTGTTTTTAGCCTGAATAAGCAAGGCAGAGAGGGGGGAAAGACGACCCAGAAGATAAATGGCCTGCCCAATTTTATAAGGCGTGTCGAGAGATGCAGGTCCCACTGCCCCAGGCCAGTGCGCTCTCCTCTCAGAAGCACTCTGCAAGCATTAAGAGAGGTTCATTGCACTTGGATTAGTTTGCAGATTAAATGGATGCTCTCTGCAGTAAAATGTGTAATATCAATAAACAGCTAAAATAATTGGTCTCCTTTGAAGCCAAGAAACATGGTATTAAAGAATAGAAGATATTTCAGCAGAGAGTCTAAAACTGATTCTAAAATCAGCATTTTGATCTCCAGGCAAATACCATTCAACTCAGCACTTTGTTTATCTATTCAGGCAAAATGTCAATCTCTGTATTGTTAAATAGACTTTACAACACTTGTAGAAACTTGCAATGCAGATTTTTTTAATCTGCATCTTTTGCCATTTGTTTTTCCATTGTTGATATGAACCCGTTAGGATGCTTCAAAATCCTTAGCTGACATATAGAAGGAACCTTCAACTTGTCACCTACTTTTCATAGATCCAAAAGCTCAGATTATGCATGTTCCATTGTTAAATTCAAGACTATTTACAGCACCAAACTTTTAAACTGCTGCACAAACTCTGAAATACTTGCTTTGTATTTACAGGTATAGTCTGCCACTAGCCACGGTTAAATCTGTGGTGGTGGAGCTAGTCTGCAAGACACCATAGAAGAGCTTGAGTCATTAAGTTTGTAACAATTTAACGTAGAGGAGTAGAGAGGCGGAGAATTAAGCTCTACCTTCCTTGACATCTTTTTAGAGATTGTGTCCTTGCTTAATATGTTGGGATACTGTTAAAACAGGATGAATCCACGGGCTGCACTGGCTTGGCCTCATGGATGCAAACGAGACACAAGCACCCTGCAGCCTCTTGATGCAGTTGAGATAGGTTGTTATCCCTTCTAACGGATGCAGTCCAATTCTTATATCTCAAGTAAACAGAAAAGTAAGAATTTTAATATGCTTTAATGAATGTTAAGAGAGCAAGGAGAAAGAAGACAAATACCATCAAACAAAAGTATTTACAATCCAAGCCATAAGTCGGTGGTGCAATTAAGAGTGTAAATACTTAAGTGGCTTGGTGTCTTTACAAGCAGAATGCACATAGAGGAAGATGCAGCAGCTCATAAGCCTGCAGAGTGGTTGTGTGATTGTCATAATAATTCTCAATTGCATTATATTTAGCTTTGCTTCTCATAATTATGTCCTAGCAGTTTCTATATCTGTTTCAGTTGTTACACGCGTTCAGACATTTCCCCCAAGATGAGTGTCTTCTCTGAAACACTTGGCTGGCTAAATGTTGTGTTTTGAGTCTCTTGGTTATATTGGGATTTTTACAAGATTCTTAAGTAACCTCAAAATTTGGGAGTGATTCTCTCCTTATAAGGACTCCTATGATGATGATTCTGCAGAGAATGCGTGTTTTTAATCTGAGAGTTATACTGAAGAAAGGTGGGGATGCCCTCGTATTTCCCCTTGCACACAGCTGTTTGCTGTTGTGGCAGCAGAAACAACTTGATCTCTGGGTCAGACCTTGTCCCTGGCACCAGGCTTTCTTCTGATTTGGCAGGGACTTCCCCGTGGGTTTCCCCTCATCACTGGTGATGACACTTCTGGGATACTGGCTCTTCTGAATTTCTGACCCTGGGTAGGAAGTCTGTATCAAACCCCAGGAACTAATTTACTCAAAGCTGCAGTATTTGTACACACAAAGTTTGTTTCCTCAAATTTAAATTTTGCAAATAAATTTGTAGATTTCAAACTCCTCCTGATAGCCTGGATATTAACTGCACAGGTATCACTGACAGATTCTGTTACAACAGTTGTAAGATGCTGTAAAGAGAAATTGCCTCTCTGAAGGTCATTACCTCCTGCATCTATGTTTCAAGAGATTTCTGGTATATATGTTGTAGGCAGATTGAGATTCCCGGGGTAGTTATGCCAGACAGAAATTGGAGCGCAGCGTCTAGTGGAATCTGTTCTTGCTGTGCAGTCCTCCCCTGGAAGGTGGAACTGAGCTGTGTTGTAGGATTCGTACAGGAAAAGGTCTACTTCTTGGTCTTGGACAAGACTCAGGGGTTGAAATGTAGCTCTGGGTCTAATTTATTTCGGACAAGTCCTGTATGATAGAGCTTAGTTCTTACATTTGATGCTAGAAGGATGTTGTCACCTGTCTTGCAGAATGCTTAAATTGAGTTTGCTTCATTTTCAATCAGAAGAAAAATACTCATTCCTAAACCTTCTCAGTTGAAATCTGGATGCTGTTCTGGCGGTGCCACATAGAGCCAGGGGAATGGATGGAAACCGTTGGGTTCAGTTTGTTTTGAAAACACAAAACATGAAAGATGGGGCGATAACAGAAGCATCAGCGTCATGTAGCCAGGGAGAAAGGGAGATCCAGGTTGTGCTTAGTAGCACCCCATGATAGCTTGGCCATCAAACTAATAGTAATTTTTTATTAGCTGCATATGACCTGCTAGTTGTTATCTCTTGCATTCAGTCTTTGTACTTGGTTCCCAGTTCTTCTTGATTCCAAGTGTAGTTGGTGCTATTCTTGAGAATGTATTTATTTTCCATTGTATTTCTAAACACAATTTATGCTTCTCTGCAATCAAGTGCTTTTGTGGGATCCGAGGCAGGCCCAATATACTGATTTTCAAGTTTGTTCTGTGTGTTAGCAGAAAGATTGGGACCACATCTCAGCTATGAAGTCTTTTTACATCAGTGAAAAGGTTCTTTTCTTTTGAGAATTGTATTGCTTGATGCAAGGATGCCTCTTCTGAAAGAGGATTGCCGCTTATCCTCCTTAATGACAGTAATCAATTTGGCAAAGTGCAGACACAGGGGAAGTTTTATTCACTGTGTTTAGTAGAAAGGTAGCAATTTTTTTTGGTATTTTAATCATGACAAAAATAACTGATCTTATAAGAGTAAATGGCATGGCTATTAGTATAATTTTGCTAGAATTACATTCAAAATACAAAGATTTCTGGAGCAGTAGATAATGATGGAGGAGGAAGTTCTGTGGTTTCCTGACAAAGTGAGATGTTTAGTCAAGCTTTTGTTTTATTATGGCTAATTATAAAGGGACACATTAAGGAGTAAAAGAAAGGGACCCATGCTATGAAATGGAGAATTGGGATCCAGCAAAGAAATGCATTTTTTTAAAGGATACTTGAACAATAAGGAGGGTATTTAAACAAGATGCAAAAACAGTTCTAGGACCAAGGAAAAATTGTGAAAGTCTTGGAGCTCAGTGTTTTCCACACTGAAACCAAATGTAAAGGTTCTTTTTTGTAGGTTAATTTAATCCAGCAAAGAATGGAACAGCCTGTGCTTTCTTTTTTCAAGAACGGCAAAGCAATAATTTGTTTGAAAACTGGATTTGCTTTAAATTGGAAGGAAAAGCACAGTTTAGCAGTGAGCTGTTGGAATGGCTGTTTAAAATTGGGGAGTTTGTCATTCCTGATGTGTGTACATCAAGACAGGCTTTTATTTATTTATTTATGGCTAGATACGGTTTAGTCAAAAGAATAGTAGAGTAGTTAAACAAATGCTCGCAGTTCAGTGTCAGAAGGGACTGTTCTTGCTTCCAGCCTGGTCTTTAAAAGCTCTGAAAATGTGCAGCAGGCTGATGTCACTCATTTCTAATTAGAGCCTTGTTGCATTCCGTATTTCTGAGGACTGAGTTTAGTCTCTGCAGCTGAAGGAAGGAAAACCCTCAAATGTGAATGCATCCGAGAGCAGGGTGTGTGTGTGGTACGAGGGAAATCCAGTGCTGGCCCTGCCAGGCGGGAGGGTGAACCCAGCAGCCTTTCCTCTGGCCGAACTTCAGTTAATCTTAGCAGAAAGGTGAAAACTCTGTTCTGCACATCCAACTAGAATTCCTCCTAAGATGGATACTTCTTTAGGAGGAAAGGAACCCCAAACCCAAACAATATCTGCCATTTGTGCGCTGCTCTGAACTAGAAGCATTTCTCCCTGTGGGTCTGTAGCAGTAGCCAGGGAACCGGGGTCCTGCCATATGCTGGCCTTGGCCGGAGAGGATGCGCAGGATGTTTCCTGCCACTAGACAGCAGAAATAGAAACTTCCACTTCCTGATGTGAAGACTATTTTGACTTGAATCTGTGTTTTGTGTGAGTAAGGATTTGGTCTTTTACAGTCTATCAGTCATGTGTGTTGTGATGTTTTGTCATGAGTGACTGACAGGTGGGAGAAGGGATGGTCATACTTCTCAAAAGCTTACAAAAGCATTAAACAGTTGCTAATCATGTTCTCTTTCCGATTGGCAAACTGGTAACGTATAAATAGTTGGAATAAGGAGTTAATTGTAGCTGCACAATATCTTTTATTAATAAAGTTTCTTATTAAACTGGGCATAATAAATCACATAGTGGGTTACAAGGCAGTAATGCAATGTGGTGGAGGAAATATATTTTCTTTTCATGTACTTTAAAAGCATCTTGGAAGTCAGGCACACTGGAAGAGTTGTGGGGGCTGCAACACCCACATATTGGATGCTATCGCTTGATGTTCTTGTGAGGGAGCTGGAGAGCAGCCGGGTGCCACCGGCAGCCACTGCTGCCTACTCCTGTGTGAAACCACATTGCTGCGCGGTTGGGTTTGCTCGCTTTCAATGTTGGGCTGTGTGATGGGGAGCACTGGATTCATCCCTCTTTGGGCATTGCTGAGCCAGCTGTTTTCCCAGCAGAGTAGAAGGGGATCTAGTGGGCCAGCTAGAAGTGTCCCAGGGACCAGATCTGGTCAGCATTTCTACCAGCACAGGTAGTCATAAAGGTTTGCTAGTACCACATGGACTCGGCAGGATTAAAAGTGTGTGTTTTGCCGGAGAGTTAAGAGGTTTGGGGGTTGAGAGTTTGTCTCAAATCTCTAGTAGCAGCAGGAGTTTGGGGGGTTGTTATTTTAAAAAGAAATAAAACCCATCAAATGCATTGTAGGCTGCTGAAGCTGTAAAGCAGACCATGTTATTAGCCGCAGGAGGGTTAAACAGTTGAACAATATTGACTGTTTCACTCATCAATGATAATTAATACGTGTTTTTACTACGCACTCAATTGTTGCTGCTAGCTCAGAGTTTTCGGTCACTGTCAGTGATGCTTGGCCATTCTGATAGTGACCATACTTTACTCAGTAGTCCCTGCCACCTTGGGGACCCAGAGACCTCCTGCAAGAGCAGGGCTGGAAGGAGCAGCTAATGAGAGCTTCCAGCAAGCAGAAAACTTCCTCCATTGACAGAAAATACCTTTATAGGAGTTTCTTCCCTTTCCAGCTATGTGCCAGAAACCTCCGATAGAAGGGGACTGGAAACTGGATGATGGATTTTAAGGAGCTGTAGCACACACCCCTCCCATCAATTACTGCTTGCATTTACAGGGTAAAATTAATGAAGTTAATTACATCTACTCAAAATCTTGGTCATGTGAATTGCTTAGATCTTTTAAAATGGAGAAATAATTTCTTGCAGAGTTCACAGACTTTTTTTTAGGGCTTGCTTGGTTGCTTTGGTTTATAGTCCCCATGATACATGCTGCTATCTGAAACACTCTGGGGTGCACCTTTTAGAGTAATACAAAATGTCCAATTCAGATAAAGGACCGCTGCAATGTTGAAAGCAAAAGTAGTGAAATAATTATAAAAATTCTATTAAAGACAAATTTCTAACAAAGATGAAAAGGAGGCTAGTTTCAGAGAGTTAAAATGTAAAGCAAAATAAAAGGTGAAGGTGCTTAGAGGGTAGAAATACATCATGTAATTAGCCAAGAAAATGTCTAATATGCTGCTTGTCTGACAGTGTTTTACTTGTTTGCTTTGGTGTCATCATTTCCAACACGCAGCTTTAACCAAAGGAATTTTTAGGGATGTATTTACATGTTGAAGTGGAAAAAAAAATGCCAAGGAATGATCTGTGTGATCAGAACACTTAAAAGTGGTACATTGCAGTTTGTAGTATTCAAGGTGAGGACTTCAAAGAATGCTTGGAGAGATCAAACATGTGTGATTGTGAGGCTTTAACTGATAATTCTGTTTTAACATTACCTGACATGTAAGGTTGACATTAAAGATAAGCCTAAGTTCAGGGCTGGGGGAAAACTTCAGCATCTGGTTCAGTTTTCACTGGATTGTGTGTTGTCTTTCTTTGGAAACTTTTCTGCGGATTTAAATTAAAACTTTTTCTTGGTTTTTGTTTTTTTGTTTTGGGGATATTTTTAAAAATTAAAAATCAAATATGATTTTTTTTTTTTTAAATTTATTTGGGAACACTCATCATGTTCTGTGATGAATTAAACTTACATTTCTGTATAATACTCATTTACTGCTGTGCCCTGGGCTCACACCTTGCCTGTGCCTCCTGTGGCGCCCCGTGAGCAGGACCTTCCAGGCTGTCTCTGTCCTTGTGCCTCCTGAAGGGCAGAATGGGCCATGTTTTGTAAAATATAATTTTAAAAGACCCTGGTTTACATGAAAAGAAAGAATTCAATATGTACTTTGCTAGAGCTTTCCTGAAACATTGCAGCAGTGTTTCCAAATGGAAAACTTCAGATTTTTCAGTTAAAAGACTTGTGTTTTAATTTTCCATCAATAAAATTCTAATTCGTATTGCATTCAAGTTCTCATTATGCACAAAAGCAATGCTAACAGATTAATTTCCCAGGAGAAAAGGCAAAAGCATCACATATGTGATCCTGATACAAATTTCACCCCCAACATACACAATATGGTAATATGGGGGTAAACATGGCATGAAGGCTAATGTAGTGGCCCAGCAAACATGAAGCACAACAGGATTTTGGAGAGCTGTATTATCCAGGCATTTAGTTAGGGCTCTCTGAACATGTACACTTGAAAAACCAGTTTAACAGCAACATGCTGGTTGAGCACAGTGTCAAGCAAGTAAGTCTGGGCAGGCGTTGGAAATCCTTCAAGGAAACAAATGTTCTCTGCTGGTGATACTTGTCCAGGGCGTTAGGGATGTGAGGACACTGTCCTTTGGAGTTGCAAGACTGCAGGTGGCATTCCCTTTGTTAATGACTGAGCCATACCAAAGGAAGTCATGCTTTCATTTCTGAAAAACTGTAGCATTAACTTCTTTTTGTTTGGGTTGTCCTGGGGTAGGTTGATTGAGAGAGGAGCTGTCTTTGGTATGGTGTGTGCAGTGTCCAGCACAAGGAGTTGCACAGCCATGAGTGAGGTTCACTAAGAGCTGCTGCAATAACAGCAAAGTGGTGTCTCGTCCTCTGAAATTACATTTTAGTAAAATACGTGCTTTAAAACCCCCATAAAATATTTCATATGACTACGTGTTGAATTGTACTGATTACAGGAGTCATTAACACAGAGGGAGCACTTCTCTGAAAATTGGCAGTTTTAGAAAGAATTGAAATTGTTTGTTTGTGTTAGGTGAGTTATCACCGGGACTTGGTCTTTTTCTATCCATGTTGTGGGTAGTTACTGGTTTCACCTAAATGTTAGAGACACTGCGAGTTTGTCATCATTTAATTGCTTTTATTATATTCTACTGAGAGCATGGAAGCCCGTTATTTTCTGGTTTTTTTTTTTGCTGTGAAATTGTTTCCAGTTTTACGACTTCACAGATATAGGCTGTATCAGCATTTTTTAATTGTGCATATTTATGATTTTGGTGTCTTGCAAGATTCTGGAGGTTAAGCCCCTCAGCTGTCACTGCTCTCTTTCTGTTTTCTGCTGATGGAAACACCTTAGCAGCAGCGAGTAACTGCTGGCAAAAGGGATTGGACCACTAAGATAAAGTTGTTTCTAATCTCAGTGCTTCTCAGGTGAGAATCACAGTATGAGGAAAAAACATATTCAAGGAATCAGTCAATTGCAGCTTTTTTCTAATGTACTATATTTACAACCTCTGACGATTTGAGCTGAGCACAGCAAAAACCTGGCCTAATTGCAAGGACTGCAAAAAAAAATCCATGCCCTTTTTTCCTCTGAATGAATGGTTATTTCTTTAGGATGAAAAAATAACTGCATTACAAAAAAAAACCCACACCAACCCAACAATAACAGTGCTGTGTCTGTGCTCATTAGGTGGTTGGAAAAGAATGTCAAGTCCAGATTTTTCTTTGGATCTATCTGGATTTCAGATCACATGCTGGAGCATATTCCCTGGTGCTTCTAATTCCAAATGGAATATTGTACATTTTGATGATACTTCTATTATCACTCTTTACTTCCAAGAACATCTGTAAGATTTTTGAGTACAATCCCATGCAATAGTATGCTAAGAGTAAGCCTTTGTAATTCTGAAGTGTAAGTATAGAAAAAAAGTACAGGATTTCCTAATGTGTCTGTAATTCATATCAACACCAAAGTCTTTATGATTTGAAAGAGATACATGTTACTTCTGTGACACTGCAGATTTTGTTGTTTTGTTTGGCGCATTTTTGCAACATTGCTGACTTAACTTGTAAAATACTGTTGTTTTTTCATCTTAGGTTTGAGAGTAACTGTGTTACTAACATCATCCCTGATGGTATTGGGAGCTGGCCTGAGATGTGTTCCAGTTTCAGACCTGGAAATTAGGAAGAAGTAAGTGACTTAGTTATTTTTAATATACATATTTTAAGTTTTCTGCTAATGTGATTTTTGCTGCTACTGCAGAGAAATGTTAGTACAAATTTTCTATATGAATTTAATATGCCAAATGTTTGTTGTGTGGACGTGGGCTCACAACATTCTTTGCTTCTTAAATGGATATTTCTAGTCCTTCTACATAGTGTTTGAAGATCAGAAAGCCCTTAACAAACTTGAGTTAATTAAGCCTCACCCTATCCTGCATAACTAATATTAATTTGCTTTGCAAACAAGGAAGGAGGAATTTAGAGAGGTTCACTGGCCCAAGATCACACAGGGAACCATGCCACAAAACTCAAAAAATGTAATTTGTATGCAAATGGTAAATAATTAGTTCATGTTTCTCACATTGGATGTATGGGTTTGTGCAGTGAGACAGATGAATTTACACAAAATGGCCTTTTTCATGTAGTGTCTTCCAGTCTGCATTCCAGAGTAGTACTGTCTCTATGGTTGAAATTAATGCCTTCTGTATATGTGAAATCTAAGAGTTTGAGATAGAGACAAATTCCTTCCTAAAAATCACACAATCCAAACAATTCAATTGTCCCATCAATGTGTCCTGAACGTGGGAATCCTCAGTAAGTAAAGGAGTCACACTCATTTCGTACAACCAGGGAATATGGATCTCTAGTTCACATTACTTTCTTTTGCCTCTCAAGCTGAAGGAGGAAGGAGTACAGGGGTTACTACATTTTTCTGCTTCTTCAAAATCAGTAGTAGCACTAGCTCTTCGCTAGTTATGAAAAGAACTTATTTATAAAAGGGTTTTATGCGGGTTTGTTTCTTTTCCTCCCCTTGAGTTCTAGTCAGCTTCCAGACAGTTCTTTTATTATTTCAGCAAGTTCCTTCCTTAGTGCTACTTACCCAGAAAATCAACTTGGAAACCTTTAAGCTGAGAAAGAAAATATTTGGTATGGAGTAGAAGGTGATGACTGGATCCCATGGACAAAGCAAAGGAAGAGGTTCAGAGAGAGGACTGGGAATGTAATAAATGCATTGATTGTAAAACTAACCCTGAGCAGGAGTAAGTAGCTAGTATGTAATGAATGGCTTAGTAAACTAAGTGCAGCGTGGTCAGTAGGAGGGATGCAATTTCAGGTCTTAGGTGCTTAATGAGTGTGTAAGGAAGCAACCAAGGTGCTCCTGATTTTAGTTGCCCGGTGTTGCCCACTTCAATGTGGTATTCAAGGACTTTGTGAGTAGAGGAGGCTGAAATAATTGTGCTACCATTCACAGTGACAGTTTTAAGGTGAAAATGTACTGTTAAGGTGGCCAGGAGAGCTTGTCCTTATTGTGCCATTGTTTTACCTTTTCTCAAGATGCTAAGGGGTGTTCAACATCCAGTTCATCCATTCTCACCAATCTTGGATTAAATATATATATGTCTTTTAAATGGGACAGATGGTTTAAATGCAATGAAATACGGTGTCTTATGTAGCTTTTCATTTATGATTTATGTCAAAAGACTTGTGCTGCCCTAGGCTTTACTGAAGCAAGGTAAGGCTGTAAGAAGCCAAGAAGAAACTCCCAGATGAGATTTAGATGTGAGGTATTATTTGGGGAGGAGGAAGGAGAGTTTCCACATGTTCTGATCACCTTTAAACAAGGTTTTCCAGTGTAACTGCAGCAAGGAGACCACGGAGAACAACGAAATACATGCTTAAGGAAAAACATTCAAAGAACAGCTTTTTTAGCTAGGAAATAAAGGTTATGGACTGTATAGAGTCTGATGAGATGTATAAAATATTGTGGTACTTTTTTGAAAACTATATAGGCATTAAAAAAAAGATGGAAAAGGTTACTAATTTCATTTATTCATGGTATGAAAATATGCATCATCTCCAGCTGGATTTGAAAAATTTGCTTACTTAGCCTACTCCAAAAAAAGGGAAATTTTCAAGAATTGCAGCTTTACCTGAGGAATTAGTTTGATCTTTTCTACAGCTTGATTGAAAATCTACAGAGAATTAATTATAGCTAACTGTGTAAAGCAAAAGGATCGTTTTCAGTGAAGGTTTCTTGAGACATTGTAAATAATTGTACAGACTGTGATGTTATACCAGATAACCTGCATTGTTTTGAGGATTATGACTGCAGGCAAGTTTTAATCAATTCCTTGAAGCGTGATAGCGAGTAAAATAATATTTTTGAGGTGGGCATTACTGCTTAATGCATTAGCAACAACTGGCAGAGCACTGAACTATGCACTTATTCTGAATGTGTACGTGCATCAAAATGACAGTTTGAACATTACAGAGCCAGTCAGAAGGACTAGATCACACACAAGCTAATGCTGGAGTATTTCAGAAGCCAGTCTAACTGGAATTTCTTCAAATGCTTTTATGTGTTTTGTAATGTGTTCCTTCAGTGCCTGGGTCATCTGCAGTAACATACTGAAGAATTTTCAGGGGACAATTATGTCAAAGTTAAGATACATAAAATTACAAAAACGTTCATGAGGTTTGTCATGTTTAGGGTTCTTTTTTCTACTTTGTAGCTGTTTCTGCATCCTAAGTTCTTGTAATTTAACATTAAGGAGAGCTACTAAAGCCTGTCATCTATCAGAGCAATCACAGACATGTGAAATCACTATTAAGACTGCTATTTAATCCTGACTGCTTTATGCACTTTATCACACAGACCTATAATATCCAAGTGCATTCTTAAGCTCCCTTCTAGTCTGTAATTTATTCTTTTGACTCCAGAGTGTAACAGCAGGCTATCTCACAGTTCTCCAAGGCATGTTTTAAGCAAAACTTTAACCTCTGTTTTCAGTTCATTTGATGTCCATGTATATGCACGACTTGTATCAGGGAGAATTCAGGTTTCACATTTGAGCTTCTCTTGAAGCAACGGTTCTTTATGGTGCATTTTTGTTCTCTGCCAGTGTGTGACCTAAAGCCATACTGGGAATCTGTGCCAGAACTGCATAAATTCAGTGAAGGTGGAAATGAGAGTGCATGGTGAAAAAATGGAAGTATGAACTTGAGTGTGAGATTGAGAAACCACCCTGTACATGGACTAGTAAAGTCCCTCTCGTGTACACATACACTCTTACTTATCTGCTTTCCTTCCCAGCCCACTAACTTGTGATGTTAATGTATGTAGATAAGGAGGTAAAAAAGAATTTTTCTTATGAACCATGTGCTTCTGGGTTTATCAAATGTGTCAGATGTGAGAGTGAATTTGACTTTAAAAAATAAAACCCCAAACCATTATTCCTTTTTAAATGTTATGAAGACCTTGTTTGCCACACCTGCTCTTTTAGTTCATAGTTAAAGTAAATTATATAGAACACGAAAGAAAGATGTTATCAGGTTATACCATTCCTGAACTTCTACCTTCTTCTCTTCCCTTCAGGTTACAAGAGCATCACTAATGCTTTTTGCCTGCATTTTGTCCAGTCCTTTCCTTTTTGACTACTGCTTGGCACTGAGTGAATATTTTCATTGGACTTTTTTAGAATTAGATTATTTTAATCTGAACGTTAATATTACTAGGAGGCCATTGGGTTTTTTTATGCACAAAATCAGGATAGTCTTTTTCCTCCTCACATAACACTTCATATTTATCTAATATTCTGTGTATAGGAATAGATTTACATACAGCTTAGGTCTTCCATATGATTGTAAAATAATAAATCTAGGCAAAAGGCTGTATGAGCTGAAACGTGTGAGAAAGAAGGAAATAAACGATGAAGTCAGCCCACTCCATAAATCTATGGCTTTTAAGACTGACCTTGTGATGTAAGACTTCTTAAAATGTTTTGAAAGACAGGATAATTAAAGACCTGGAAGTAAAGGATATAACATAATTTGTCTTTTGTATTGAATATATTAATTAAGCAATTTATTAGAACTTAGTATGCTGTGGGCCAGTAGTGGTTGGCCTTCACATTAGATTTCGCAACAGAGAAGTAGTTACTGAGGACTCTGGGTCCAGTGGGAGGGCATTCCTCAGCAGTAAGTACCATTAAAACATTTGTTGGGAAGCCAGCAATACAGTAATACAGAGAATGACATTGGGAACAGAAGTGCTTATTTACAAAGTTGTTTATGGGGGACACACTGGTAATTGGTAGATCCTGTAAAGGGTTTTTTCTTTAATAATACCACTTAGGATTTTGAAATTTTTCACCTACTTTTAGATATAATGATGTTAACTTTATTATATTTGAAGATTTGTTCTTACCACATCTTTGGTACATTTTGTTTCTATTAGTTAATTGCAGCCTAGTTTGTATTTTATTCTTGTTACACTTCTTCAATAGTTTCACATTTTCTCGTTTTCATCCCTGAAAGCCTAAAGAATTACATGGGATCATCTAATTTGTCTTTCCTGGTCCTAAAACAACCATGAGCCGCCATTCTCATGCATGAAAAATGCGAAGGGGCCTCTCTGAAGAGGTAATTCCAGGAAAGACACGTTAGGATTCTCATATTCCCTGGCAATCCTGAGAACACTCTGTGCTCAAAAAAACATCACAAACTGAAGCAACTATGGAGAAGAGGGATAAAAGTGTTCCAGGGAATGAAAAGAGCCTTTTTGGAGAGGATGGTAGAAGAATCTGGTGTGTAAGAAATAAAGACAGAGTGAATGCATGTTGTGCACTCCTTACCTCACTAGGGAAGAGAAATGAAAAAAAAAAAAAAAAAGTAACGTAAAGCATGGTTCTGGGAGTAAAGGGATGAATAAACATGCCTGTTTGTGTGCTGTAGCTCAGTGAGTGTAGGAGGAAGGTGTTACAGTGGAGCACTTGCCTGGCGCTGATGCCAGTTGCTGGTTTGTGCTCTGGCTCCAGTGCTGGGAGAAGGCTGAGCTGGGTTAATCCATGGTGTCAGAAGAAGAGGTAAGTGGAGGAAAAAGGAAACAGGCCATTCATGGGTAGGTTCTCATGGGGAATATTTAATTTTTATAGCCCTGTAATTTAATAGTTTAGCTTTTTTTTATTACCTTCATCAGTTTCATCTGGTACACAGGTTTTATTTTTTTAACCTCTGCTCCAAAGCTGCTGTTTTAGATGAGAGGTCTCATGAGTTGTTCCTAACTGGTGACAGTTTTTCCCTGCTTTGCTTATTTGTTGATGGTAGCAGTGGATTTGGTGGATGATTAAGTGTCCCTCTGTCTACCCAGTGGTCCTTCCTGCTGCTGCCCGAGCTCTGCGCATCCTGTGGCAGCCAAATTGGCTTCTCCTTCAGCTGAAACAGCCTTAGAGGAAAAAAGAGGCGGCTTGATAGTTGCGATGATAAATACTCTCTCCTCTTGTTCCTGTACTGGATTTGGGCCATGGCACTGTGGGTGGCACCCACATCCCTAGCAGCAGGGGTTGCTGCTGAAGACCTGGTGTAAGTTGTTGGAGTGGTGAATCCAGCAGATATATTAAAGGAAACTCTGAAATCTAAGAAAGGGCTTGGTATTGCAGCAATATTTAATAGGCAGCATTTCTACAAGGCTGGAAGGGAGGAGAATTCATATTCTTTGCGGGATATTTGGCTCTGTCTCATATAACAGCAGGTATTATCCTCAACTATAGAAAGCTTTTAATGTTTTTAATCATACTGAGCTCTTTGCCTTTGCCTTGTGTCTTACATTCTGTTGGCTACTTTCTGTCCTTAAAGAATTCATATTAATTGAATTTATATTGAAGTTGCTGTGTTATAATCAAAACATCTTCTTGCTCTTTCACTAGCCTAACAAAAAATATTCAGGAATGTTTAAATAAGTTGTGTTTATTCCATTCTCTACTTTGCTGTATCTCCTGTACACTCCTGCTCTTTTACTAAAAAAATCCTTGCTTAGGACCTATCTTGTGCTAAGTAATCTCTGTCAGCTTTCTCCCGTGACAGCCCTCAGAGCAGCCAGTCCTGGTGCCCTCCCCTGATAATTTGTTTCAGGATGTTTTGCCTCATTAGCCCATAATGTAATTGCCTACTTTGTGATTATGGCAATGCTGTGTGTTTTGGATCTGTTCATATTTGATGAGCATGTCATCTGTTAGTGTTGTTTTAAAGATGTCTCCTTTTAATAATGGTTTTGCATAGTGGGTTAGCTTTACAAGAAGAACATAAACCCCCAACTTTTAATTAAAAAAGCCAACAAGAAGCTTTGATTTCATATGCCTTCATGCTGCAAACTTGGATAAAGCTTTAGGTGAAGAAACCCTCTTCTAAGCCAGGTGACAGCTCTGATGGCTGCTCAGTGACACAGTGTCATGGTGTGAGGATGTGAGTGAATTTGTCACTGTACTGCTGGGCATCTCACTGCATTCTCACCTCATCCCTTTCCTCTATCAGGACGTCTGATGGAGATATCATGGTCTTGTCCCAAGACTGCTGCTTCTTCTCCTTGCAAATCCTTGTCTCTCTCTTGATGGGCTCTCGGCGATCAAAGTTTTGGAGTAACTCCATTTTTCCAATCCTTTTAAAATTAAAACTGAAACCCACAGTTTTTCAGGCCATTGCAAATGTGTTTGCTGTTTTCTTTAAGAGTTGGAGAAGAGGTGTGAGGCTGGGATGCCTGGGAGAAGTCGATGGTCCTTTCCAAGTCCACTCCCATAAAGATGTGACTGTATGGAGGCCATGATTTGTACAGGGGGTGAAAGATGAGCCCAGTTCCTGATGAAAATGGTTGAAAGTACATTTTAAAGTTTTTTTCTGGTTTTGTTTTCACTTTATTGCTGGTGATAATATACCATACAGTGACTCAGGCTTTCTGTTTGTAATGATTTTTCTTACTGATGGGCTAAAACAGCTTTAAATTATTCCACATATCAATGGTCGCATGCATCAAAAACAAGCTAAAAAATGCTAATGGCCTCAATCCATGAATATCCAGAAGGCATAAAGCTTTTGTAGTATAAATATATAATTTAATGGAAATATTGAAAGGAAGTGCATCTCCACGAAATTCATCTTTCAGAATGTTATTTTTAATAGATGAGTTCATTGCTTTACTTAGAGGTCTTTTTCTTTCCAGTCCTTTTTCAGACATAGAGCCTTACTCCATTGTCTTCAGGTTATGAACAGAACAGCATTTGCATTGGGTTCTCCCCATGCTTCATAGCAGTGAATTGCTGTAAAGCATGAATTTGACCTCCCTAATTCTACCTTTGCCTTAAAAGGTAACTGAAAATGTTTTACAACAAAAGAACCCTCTATTATTTTTGAGTGTAAAGGAAGAAGCTCTATCCTTTTTCTAGTAGCTTGATTGTGGAAAATCAGAGGCAGTTCTTTACAAAACTCGTATCAGTTCCCTCCGAGGTATAATAAATCTCCTAATGTATAATATGAATAAGTTCACATCTTTTCATATTCCTTTTCCTGGGTAAGCAACTTCCATCATACATCAGTGCAGACACTCCAGAATAGGAGGTATTTACTCGCTTCGTTGCCATGTAGTGAGGCTAAATTCAATAGCACTTGAAAAGTGCTCTGGAGTCCTCCAGTGGAAGGGGCTCTTTCATTTGCTTCCAGTAGTTCCCACAATGAGCTAATCGCTATATAAACGTATTTGTGTTCTAAATTAGCAGGAGTTGAACAATCCACTTCTTTCAATGAGTGAAAATGTCAGGCATGTGAAAGAAAAATCAGCCATCCAGTTCTGTGAAATGTTAACTTCTTTATCCGGAATCCCTTTTTGCGCTAATTGTTAGGATCAGCAATTAATCTACTAAACTCTTCCAGACTTAAGAGGCACGCTGCAGTGCAGCCTTCGTGCAGCAGCAGGTTAGTGCTCTCAGTGACTTCTGTGGTCCTAACACTTTGCTAAACAGTGGCAAAACTGAATTACCAGGGGTTTTTTTCATTACATTTGTATAGACGTTTGAACAGCGACTAAGCGGTCAGTTCTCATGGAAGCTGGTAGGAAAAGGATGGTAAAAGTGTCAGAAAAAAGAAAATGCACCGAAATCTCATCTTCACAAGTCACTTGGAATGAGCTCTGTTCTCTCCTAGCGCCCAGAGGAACCTGATCCCCCAGATGACTGGGGGTTTATCAGAGACTGGTGGAGAAAAATCCATGTTTAGAGAGTCAGAGCAATGCACTGAGGCCAATGGCCTTGCTCTGCCTCTGTGTTGCTTGCCAAAGAAAGGTGAAAACACTTTTTCTGCTGTTAATCAGTGTTAAAATACTGGCAGGACTTCTTCAGCCCTAGCCTTCCCAAAACAAGTTCAATTAACGTGTCCTAGAACTGAGGTTTGGAGGCTTATTTTAGTGTTGTGGTTTAAATCCGTTGTACTAAAAGTAATTTTTGTGTAAGTCATTTTCCCTCTGCTGTTGTCTTTGTTTCCACGTCTGAGTACAGAAACTAATGAGATTTTCTTTCATTTAAAATTCTCTGAAATCCAGGCATGAGAGATACTGTGGTTGAAACACTAAGTGTCTGGGGTTTTTACAGAGAAAAGGTGTTTATGTAACACGCAGCTTTTAAATAGCTTAACAAATCCAGTATCTGACAGGACTGTGACCACGCATGAAGAGTTTTCCTCCACGTACAGGGTGAAAGATAAACAAAGCCAACCATAAATGGAAGCTCTTTCCCATCTTAACTATATGGTATTATCATCAATCACTAAAACCTTTTTCCTGTATAACATCACTTTTTTTTTTTTTCATACCCAGTTTGCTCAGCGATATTGTAATTTTAGCATTTATAGCCTTCCATGGCTTATTGTTGTTGCCTGTTTAGGATATTGCAACAGTGACAGCACAGAGTGAATAAAGCAGGTATAACCAGGTTACTTCTTAATACTCATATAAAGTCTTCTCTCAGGGAAGTGAGGAGAACCGTATAATTTAAGTTATTTATAATATGACTTGACAAAAATTTGGAAAAGAGATGACAGTATAGTACAAGAAGAGCTTTTCTTCTCTAATTTATTTTACTGTATTTGAACTATCCCTTGTTCTATCTTTGCAATTCAGAGACCAATTTAGGAACAAATGTGATCTTTTTGTGCAAGGGGGAGGGGTGTGTGTGTATATACACACATCTGTGTATTTTTAAAATATAGATAGATACATCATGTAAATGTGTAAGTTATCCATTACTCTGATGCTCTGGTACGTGATATTTAATGCTAGCATTTACTACCAGTCCTCAAATAATTGTTGTTGTTGTAAAGGGCTCGTGTTCAACTGCAAGTTACCAGTTTGGATGATGAGCGCACATATTCATTAGCACAGTGGTCAGGTGTGCAAAGACATTGACATTTTGAAATGAGTCCCTGGCCTGGCTTCTGAAATGGTTAGAAGCAGCATATTTTGGGTAGATGTTTACTTCCTCACGTTTGCTTTAAGCTAGACAGTCATCAATTACTTTGTGAATCAAGGATGAATTTCTGGTGTCATTTTTTCCAATTTCTTTCATGATCATGATTTAAAAAGCCTTCTACTCTTGTGTTATTTTCTATTATTTTAACTCAATAACTTTCTGCTTTTTGATACATGAAAATAATTAGATGGTGATGATTGAATAAATAATGTGTCTGAAAACAGAGCAGAGCTGGATAAATAACAGATGAAAATTACCCTGTTAGTGTAATAAGACTGAAAAATTTTTCCATCTGAGTAGGATCCTGAGCTAAAATTATCTTTTTAGCCCTTTTCTCAGGGAAGAGAAATCTTGTTGTGCAGAATGAAACCAAAATAGTGACAGGGAAAAATGCAGTTGCTCTTTGCACCTTTTCAGTAGCAGAAACAAGAAGGAAATTGGGGAGGAACAGAAACAAATGTCTCTTGGTGTGGGAGCAATTTCTGGTGCTGATGGTGTACAAGAGGAGACTCCTATGGGCTGTGAGACCAAAATCTAGCACGGTGATGAGAAGACACTGTGACCAACAGCAAAAAGCCACCAGTACTGTTGTGTCCATATCTCCCTGTCAGGTGGAATGGGTGCTATGTATGTCTCCTGGAGTAGCAGTTTAATAAGTGCACTGAATTGCATTTTTCAGTCTCTCGTGACAGCTTCTCTAGGGAAATGAGTTAAGGGTGTGTAGAGGAACAATGAAAATAATCTTTTTCTCAGGAAAAAGTAGCTTAAATCAAGCCAGTATTGAGAAAAAAGTAAAACAAGATTTAGGTTGTTACTATATGCAGAGACCTTCGGGGTAGCAGTCTGTAGATCAGTGGCAATTTAGCCTGAAATCAGTGTTTATTGACTCAAATATTTTAGACTTGAAAAATTAAGCAATATGAAGACAAGAGGTGCACTACCCTGGATGATAATATCAAGCTTCGTAAATGCCAAAAATGCTGATGGAAAGGCAATTCTATGGGAACAGACAGCACATCAGGCACAGCAGGAGAGAGAGAAGCCAGGGCAACACCAATAAGGAGACAAAAATTGTCTCCCTCTTTGAAAAAAAAAAAAAAAAACAGAAAAGTAATGTAGAATTAAAATTCTGGATTAAGATACTCCCTTTGGATCTGCTAAGTAAAATTAACATCTGTTTCTCCTCAAGTATAGAGGTCAGTTATAGATCTTTATTCACAGTGTGGAGTTTGATAGACATAATCTAAATCTGAAGTGTAAGTTCATTAAGACTATGTATAATTCTCACACCCCCAAAGAAAACTCAATAGTTTTTTTGGTGGTTTTTTTTTTACAAAACTTTTTGTCTTCCACCAGATGAAGTGCCTGCATGGCCATAGGCACTGCAGAAGAACCGTCGTACTTTTTTTCTCATTTTAGTGAGTTCTTTTTGCCCTTAGGATTTCTAGACTGTAAGCATATTTGAATTAAAACAATATTATCATAGTGGTATAAGAACAGAAGTGTTAGTATGACAGTTATAGCAATAAAGGTTATTTTGTGGTGACACAGTTCTCCTAGTGTACAATAACAAAACAAAAAACTTAAGTTTGGAGCAAGAGGAGATACTAAAACAAAAGCTTATATGTTGTGGTAGTTGCCTCACTCGCTACTGAAACGTGGCTGTTTCTAGGACGTAGCATAGCTCTGGAAATGCCCTGGAACTTTAGGTTAAGTTTGAGAAAAACTTTACTGTAGTGAGGTAAGTAGAAGGAAGATGCCAAAGTGCACAAGTTTACCTTGGTTCGTCCAAAGTACATTGGGTTGGAGAGTGACCATAAGGGATTAATGTAATGTGTCCTCCAGAAAACTACCAGAGCATTATTTAGATAGTGCTTTTATTTATTTAAAACTATTTAATTTTATTTTAGAGGAGGGAGGCCATTTAACAAGCATTAAAAAAGCCTGACCATGCCTTGGTGATGTCCATGTGAAGCACATCATGAACAGAGAGTAATGAAATCTATCCTCACTATGGAAAAAGAAATTGTTTAAGAGTGGATATTATTTCTGTCCCAACTTGGAAGGTGTTTCCTTCAGATTATATGTAATAGCTTTTTATTTTTTTCTGTATATTTTAATAGATTTTTCTTTTAAAATTTGATTTCTAATCCACTGAGAATTGGTAGCATCTATCCCTTTTTAATGCAGTCTAGCTTGTTAGTTTGATAAAGGGTCTGTCATTGTTTCTTTTGCATATTTTGTTCCTTTGTGCACTTTAAAAAGCTCCTGCTACACTGTATATTATTCAGCCATTTGTGGCTTGAAACATTGCCTAAATGCTAGCTTATGTTTCCCCATTTTCAGGCCATAGCATTTTATGTCTGACAGCTCAAGTCTTGCAGCAATAACGTCAAGTTCCTGCTATGCTTAGGAAAACACCACCCATTTAAAAGTATCATCTGCCGCCATTTTATTGCACCATGAATAGATCTGGTTTGGAAGGTTGCAATATTTTGTTTGACTTGCTAGCTGTTTTTTAGACATTAAGTTTTCATACAAATTCTAAAATGCTTTTGCCTTTCATGGCTTTTCATTGGAAAAGTCAAGGCGGAAGGTTTCTGACTGACTTTCACATGTAAAGAGCCTTCAGAAAGTCCTTTCCGTATGTGCTCACTGTACTAATATTAAGCCAAAGTTTGCAGAGACTTCACTGCTTGGAAGTGGTATCTCTGTTCTGTCACCAGCCTTATCTGTTAAATCCCAATGAGTGCGAAAACCAAGAAAAATCTGGGTTTGCTTGGCTGTTTCAACAGTATGTTGAGGATGGCCAGATTGCTGGAGAAGATGATTCTCTTGGAAACCTCAACAGCCCGGCCTCCTCATCTGTAGGCACATAGAGCTCATCTGAGTGTGTAAATACAAATAAATAATGCAGTGAAAAAATATGCAGAGTATTTTGCTGAAGTGTTTCAATTATGGATCTGCTGTAACTAATTTAAATCTTCTGTTGGGATTTATGCAGGCAAGGGGTCAGGCTTAAGACATTTGTAATTTAAAGCTTTCCTGCTACTACACCTTTTTTGCTTTTATATCCTATCATCCTACCTCTTTTTCTGCAAAGAAAGTCCCTTTTATTCCCTCTTCCTTTCCTGCTTTGAAGAGAACATTTGCTTCTCCGTTTATCTGAGGTAATGAGACCAGAGTAGCTCTGGATTCCTTAATCAGTCTAATTGGGCTTCCTTTAGTGTATATACTATCCTTTTTTTTTGCACAGGACTTTCATTTCTTTGTGCTCCATCCCCAGCACTCAATATCTTACATGCTTTTTTAATTTAAAAAAAAAAAAAAAGGCAAGCAATTGTAATCCAAATGACTGTGGTCTCTATTCTCTATTCCAGGCTGATTCACGGAGGGCAGCTGTTAAATGGCTTGGCAGGGCCAACTGTGATGAATGCGGCACCATTTCTTTCCACGACGTGGTTTTCTCCAGATGAACGTGCCACAGCAACAGCCATCGCATCGCTGCTCAATTACCTGGGTGCTGCTGGCGCGTTTCTAGTGGGCCCTCTTGTAGTGCCATCTCCTAATGGAACATCTCACCTCCTGCTGGTATCGCAGAGCAACACTGAGCACATCAAGGACCGCATTGAGGCTGTGCTGTATGCAGGTGTGGTTTCAAATTAAAATTTTTTAAAAAACAAACAAACAAAAATATAAAAAAAACATACACACTGTTTGGTGCTTGTGAACCACTACCCTCTAGTGGCTGGTCTGCACAGAAAACAGTTACAAACTAATGGAAAATAATGAAGTGATAAAATGTTGCACCATCAGAAAGCTGATTTTTTTTTTTCCCTTTTTCTAGGATTTAAGATTTAAAAGTAGCCTTTTTTACAGACTGTTTGCAGATGAAGTATTTCAGTTGTTTGAATCAGCTGATCTTAGAAGTGTCTTCTAGGAGAGCTTATGCTTTCCCTGAGCTTCCAAACTGGTTTTTGCTTCTTGAGTTTTCATTTTAAAAATGTGTCCATGTCAGGTTGGGTTTTATCCTTTTGTTTCTTTAAGGGTGGAAATCCAGTAGTCTTTAAGTACGGAATTCTTTCCTGCATTAAATCTGCCTTAATTTATGACTTGCCTGTGCCTTTCAAAAATGATTAGATTATTAGTATTTAATAATCAAACACTGAAATTAAAACTCAGTGAATTTGGGTTGTTGTTTTTTTCTAAAGCCACATAATTTGTATGTGGTGAGCAGCTTCAGTGAAGTGACAACAGTTTAGTGGTGAAAAAAACCCAACCTGATGTTAAATTCACCTGATAACTTGAATTTTATGTCTTTGCCCTTTTTCATGCAATGGCTTCTATGGCTCTTTGTGTCATTTATAAATATTAGCAGCAAACCTTAAAGAAAAGGAGTTGCTTAAGTGGCTTAAGAGTCTATAATCTGATTCTTAGTGGATATAAACTGATACAGCATGAAGAGCAGCTGAACTTTATCATGTCGTGGCAGTTGCACATTTGGTTGGGTTTTTCTTCCCCTTCCAATTGTAACCTATGAAATTCAGCCAGAAGTTAGCCCTAAGTGTTCCAGAATTCTTAAACTATATATACTGTGTAGTTTATATGCAGGTTTATGGGATTGAGTTAGCTGTTCATGATCATTTATTCCTGGACGTTATTCTTATGGAAATTTTGTTGAGTTAATGCTCCTGTTGGGTGAATGCCACTTTACAGTTCATTTTAAAGAAAGTGTAGTAGAAGTTGGATCACTATTTCAGCAAGTATTTTTGAGTAACCTACTTTTTACTGGACTCAAATGTATTGGAACAGCAAGGAAACGTGGGGTTGGCTAGGCATTTTTCAGAGGTAAATATGATGTTAGAGTCCAAAATCTTATGGCAAATGAAAGCTGCTAGTGTGAAAGAAGGAAAAATGAAGGCAAGTCAGCTTTTGTCCTGAGGAGAAGTAGATAGGAGGAAAAAATCCAGCAATTAGAGAAGTGCTTTAGCTCTCCCTCTCCAGATTTTCTATGGAGAAAGACTTCATCCTCCTAAAGTACAGCTTTGTGCCTAAAGCCACTGTTTTGAGTCTGGTAGCATTCGAAATGTTGTTTTCAGCAGCCCATTAGATTCATGTTCTCTTCTATTCTCCTCTGGGAGGTTTTCCTAAGCATTTTCTTCTGAAGCTGGGATGGATCTTGCTTGCCACCAAGGTTCAGAGGTGCATCTTGCCTGCTCCATGTCTCAGCATGGTTCTTTCTGCCTTTCTGGGCCAGCAAATGTTTGGGGACATCCCATAGACCTGTTTGGGATCATTGGTCCCAGCATAAGATGATCCTGCAGCAGTCCTCCCTACTTCTGCTGGTCCCACTATTTCTATACAAACCAGGATGCTGTTGGCTTTCTCGGCCACCTGGGCACACTGCTGGCTCGTATTCAGCCACTTGTCAATTAGAACCTCCCAGGTCATTTTCTGCTGGACAGCTTTCCAGCCACACTTCCCCAGGCCTGGTGCGTTGCATGGGGTAGTTGTGGCCTAGGTGCAGGACCGGGCACTCAGCCTTGTTGAAGCTCATACCATTAATGTTGGCCCATTGATCCAATCTATCCAAGTGTCTCTGTAGAGTCTCCCTATCCTCAACGCTCCCGCTTAACTTGGCGTCATCTGCAAATACTGATGATACACTCTATGTCCTTATCAAGATAGTTGATAAAGATGTTAAACAGAAATGGTCCCAACACTGAGCCGTGAGGAACACCACTTGTGACCGGCTGCCAGCTGGATTTAACTCCATTGGCCACTACTCTTTGGGCCTGTCTGTCCAGCCAGTGCTGGATCCAGCAGATCATGTGCTCATCCAGGCCATGAGCAGCCAGTTTTTCCATGAGAATTCTATGGGGAACAGTGTCAAATGCTTTGAAAGTCTAGGTAGACAATATCCACAGCCTTTCTCTCATCCAACAGTCAGGTCACCTTGTCACAGAAGGAGATCAGGTTTGTCAGGCAGGACCTGCCTTTCATAAACCCATGCGGACTAGGCCTGCTTCCCTGGTTGTCCCTTATATGGCTTGTAATGGCACTCAAGATGATCTGCTCTATGACCTTCCCTGGTACCAAGGTCAGACTGACAGGTCTATAGTTTCCCAGATCCTCCTTTCTACCTTTCTTGTAGAGGGGTGTTACACTTGCTACCCTCCAGTCTGCTGGGACCTCCCCAGTTGGCCATGACTTCTGGTAAATAATGGAAAGTGGCTTGGCGAGCACGTCTGCCAACTCTTTCATCACACTTGGGTGTAACCCATCTGGTCCCATAGACTTGTGTGCATCCAAGTGGTGTAGCAGGTCACTGACCACTTCCTCTTTAATTGTGATGACCTCATT